>SKCR01008521.1:0-55633 GCA_019454045.1 Zanthoxylum bungeanum
ATAATAATCATATAATCTACTAAGGGACCATTAAATCTAAAAGGGATTTGCTGAATCCACTAAAGTTTGATAGAGAGGAAAAACTCTCAAATGCAATCTCATTGACAATCAAAAGACAAGTTGCCAAAACATATATTTCAACTCTATGTATAATAACAACAAAATTAAGCAGTTGGATAAAAAAAAATCAATCAATCTCCTGTCATTCACACGTGTTACGTCTCAATCCCATTCAATTATTCTCAAAAAAAAAAAAAATGCCATTATCCCCCTAATCACTCTTATTGAAAGGTCATGTAATCTAGACGTTGTAACTCAAATCCTCCAAATTTAGGTAGTTATATATATGACAATTGGAGAAGATACGATTTGTCTTGAGAGCCACCTTTTTTCCCATCAGGGAAGCTGTCTTGCATTTAAACAAAAGTCTTACTTTATTACGGTGAAGTGAAATACACTCAATTTGCCATCTTTTTAATTTTAGCTATCTACCAAAGATGCAAAAAATCTTTGCTGGCTAAAAGTCAACATTAGGCTTTAACGGTTGAAATTGAATCTGGCTCATGACCCAAAAAAACCAAAGGTTGAGAGAAATTTGCAAATTCATGATTTTTTATTCTGAATTAATAAAGTGTAATATCCCGAATTTTTCGAAAAAGTTTTAGAAAGTTTCCAAATTAAAGTCTAGGATTTGGAACTGGATGATATTCGAAAATAAGAGATTATGTGTTGGAAAATAGATCGGAATATTTTAAAGTGAAGTTTCATCGTGCTGGAATATTCGTGGTTTCGAGAACCGGTTACACGATATCTGTTATATCGTTATAGGCGTAAAGGTTTCTTGTTTCGGTCATAAAAATAGAAAATGAACTCCGATTGAGGCGATTCTTGAACCATTGGACTTATTTTTCTGAGACGAACAACTTTCGCGTTGATCATTTTTTGAAATTTGTATCACTAGAGCTTCCAAAATGTGAAATTCTGTGAAAGCTTCATGGCAGAGACCTGATTGCAATTTCGCGGGTCAGATTATAATTTCCAAATTTTTTTCATAAATACTTTGAAGTTTCTTATTATTCCAGAAATGGTATAATTTCCCAACTTCCCCACCCGACCCCCATCTCCAAAATCACGATTTGTAGCTATGCCGGTGGCCAGACGGTAGTCGGCTGGCGGGACGGGCCAGAGGGGTACGTCGGCCACCCCTCTGTCTTGTGGTGGTCGGCGGCAGCACAGAATGCCGACGAACAGCGAGAAGAGAGAGAAATGTGCACGATAATGGGTTTTCCGATCCCGGCTCATCGTTTCGTTTCACGGCCCGAGCCCCCTGCCAAATCGAAGCTCTCGCAGAGTACTACAAGTTGGTGTTGAATGCAGTTCAGAAGGGATGTTGGAGTAAAGGGGTATTGCTTGTGGGATCCCACTACCCACAATATCATAATTAGAAGGGACGTGATATTGACAAAAGATCAACTGCAGAAAGAAGGAAATGATAGCACTTCAAAAGAAAGTACATAGACTACAATAGTACTAGTGGAAATAATATATAACAAGAAAATTCAGATTCTTCTGAAGCAACACCAGAGCACGAGATACAAGAACCAATCGAGTTTGAAGCTTCTAACAGAGGATGGAGAGCCATAAACTTTCCATGAAGCTACAAATGGCATATATGTAGCTTTGTGGATGACAGCAATGCAAGAATAAATAGAAGCTTTGCACATAAATAATGCATGGGATTTAATAACATTACCACGTGAAAAAAAATCATTGGTAATAAATTTGTCTACAAGATAAAAATAGATAACAATGATCAAGTGGAGCAATATCGTGAATGATTGGTGGTAAAAGGATATGCTCAAAAAGAAGGGATTGATTTCAACAAGATTTTTTCTTCAGTGGTTCGACTTACTACAGTCATAGTAGTCCTAACTATGTGTGCTATTTTTTACTTAAATCTGGAATAGTTGGATGTAAAAACTACATTTCTTTATGGAAAACTTGAAGAAGAAATTTATATGCTCCAACCAGAAGGTTCTGCTGAAATAGGCAAGGACAACTTGGTTTGTAGGTTGAACAAATCTATGTATGGTCTCAAACAGGCGTCGATATATTAATATAAGAGATTTGATTCTTTTATTATTTACCTTGGGTACAACAGACTCAGTTCAGACCATTCTACATATTACAAGAGGTTTGAAAATAATGACTTTATTATTTTACTGTTATATGTGGACGACATGTTGGTAGCAGACCCTAACAAAAACCGCGTCCAAGAATTAAAGGCACAGTTAGTTAGGGAGTTTGACATGAAGGACCTGCGACCAGAAAATAAGATTTTATAGATGTAAATACATCGAGACAGAAATAACATGAAGATTTGGCTTTCTTAAAAGAATTACTTGAATAAAATCTTACGACGGTTTGATATGGAAGATTATAAGCCAATTTCTACCTCACTTCCTGTTAATTTGAAGTTATCATATTTTATGTGTCCTATCAATGAAGATGAGAGGAATGAGATGTCTCGAGTAAAGTATGCATCAGATGTGAGAAGTTTAATGTACGCTATCACTACAAGAAATTACAGTTTTAGCGACGGAATATTTCATTTCAAAATTTAACGACGGAATTGAAACGGATAATGAAATTAGGGACGAAATTTAGCGATAAAAAAAGTTTCATCACTAAATTAGAGACGAAAACAAACTTCTGTCGCTAATTAGAAACATATTATTATTTCGTCGCTAATTTCATCTAGAAACAGAATTTTTCTGTCGCTAATTAGAAACAGAATTAATATTCCGTCGCTAAATAGAAACAGAATCTTTATTCCGTCGCTAATTTTAAAATTTTCATTTTTATTTTAATTTAATTTCTAATTTCCAAAACTATTTGTAATTAGAAACAGAATTTTTCAGTCGCTATTCCGTCGCTAATTAGAAATGAAATTAAAAATCCGTCGCTAAATAGACACGAAATATTTATTTCGTCGCTACTTTTAAATTTTTATTTTTATTTTAATTTTAATTGATAATTAGAAACGGAATTTTTCTGTCGCTAATTAGAAACGAAATTAATATTTCGTCACTAAATAGAAACAGAATCTTTATTCCGTCACTAATTTTAAAATTTTCATTTTTATTTTAATTTAATTTCCAAAACTATTGGTAATTAGAAACAGAATTTTTTCGTCGCTACTTAGAAACGGAATTAAAAATTCGTCGCTAAATAGACACAGGATCTTTATTCCGTCGCTACTTTTAAATTTTAATTTTAATTTTAATTTTAATTTTAATTTTAATTGGTAATTAGAAACGGAATTTTTCCGTCGCTAATTAGAAACGAAATTATAATTTCGTAGCTAATTTTAAAATTTTAAAACCCCACAAAAATTTAATCCTTTTGGCGCCACTTTTTCTTTTTAAAAAACAAAATAGAGACGGATTTACCGTCGCTAATTAGCGGCGGAATTTTCATTTCGTTTCTAATTAGCGACGGAATTAAAATTCTGTAGCTAATTAGAAACGGAATTAAAATTCCGTAGCTAATTTTAAAATTTTCAATCCCCCCTAAAATTTAATCCTTTCGACGCCAATTTTTTTAAAAACAAAATAGAGACGGATTTACCGTCGCTAATTAGTAACAGAATTAAAATTACGTAGCTAATTTTAAAATTTTCAATCCCCACAAAAATTTAATCCTTTCGGCGCCACTTTTTTTTAAGAAAAATATAGACGGATTTTTCGTCGCTAATTAGAAATGGAATTAAAATTCCGTAGCTAATTTTAAAATTTTCAATCCCTCCAATATTTTCAAAAATTGCATGCCTTACGAAAATTTCAAATGTGTATAAGATTTACAAATCTTCCCGCTTCTCTTATCTTTTCCTTTATATATACACCACAATCTTTTTAACTCTCAACTCCAATACATCAAATTTTTATTTTCCTACTCAATTCCATATACCATCAAATTTTTTCATACCTCAACTCTCATTATCAATCTCTAATTTTGCTTATCTCCACTTTTAAAATTTCCTAAGAAACAAACACTACTATATTTTTTTTTGTTGAAAGTGGCGTAAATGGATGATGGTGTGTCGAAGCTTGCGGTGGACATTACGGTGTCTTATGGAATTGAAGATTTATATATAATATTAAAAAAGTCAATTTTTTAAAATTTTCCCTTATCTAAAATTTAAAAATTTACTTTCTCTACAATTTATAAATTTCTCACATCTATATAATTATAAAATTTCACACCTCTCTAAAATTTTAAAAAATTTTCCTTTCTAAAATTTTAAAATTTCCCGCCTCTCTAAAATTTTAAAATTTTCGTTTTTATTTTTTTTTTTAAATATATAGCTATGGAATAGCTACGGAAATTTCGTCTCTAATTAGCAACGAAATCTTTATTCCGTCACTAAATAGTGACAAAAAATTTTGTTTCTATTTAGAGACGAAATACTTCCGTCGCTAAATAGAAATGGAATTTCTGTCGCTATTTAGCGACATAAATTATTCTGTCTCTAAATAGAAACAAAATTTTTCGTCACTATTTAGCGACGGAATAATTTTCGTCGCTAATTAGAGACGAAATTTTCGTCGCTATATAGAGACGGAATAAAATTCTGTCGCTAATTTTAGCAACGGATGAAATATTTTCGTCGCTATTTTTTTTGTGACCAACAAAATATAGACGAAATTTTTTCGTCGCTATTCCGTCACTAGTGGTCAGTTAGCTACGGATTAGCTACAGATTTTTCCGTCGCTATTTGACAGTTTTCTTGTAGTGTATGATTTATACAAGACCAGACATTGCACAAGTAGTGAGAGCAATTAGTCGTTTTATGGCGAATCCTAGTAGAGAGCATTGGAATGATGTTAAGAGAATCCTTAGATATATCAAAGGAACCTCAGATGATGCATTATGTTATGGATGATCGGAATTAGTTGTCAGGGGCTAGTCGATTCAGATTTTGCAGGAGATATTAATAAAAGAAAATTCACTACAGGTTATGTGTTTGTACTTGCAAGAGGAGCAATGAGCTAGATATCCAAGTTACAGAGTGTTATGACCTTGTCCATAACAGAAGTTGAATACATGGCAGTTACATAAGCCTGCAAGGAAGCTATTTGGTTTCAAAGGTTATTGGAGGAGCTCGAGCACACAAAAAAAAAAGATTCTATTATTTTGTGACAGTCAGTGTGTTTTGTATATTTCAAAGAATCCAACATTTCATTTAAGAACAAAGCATATATAGGTACAATTCCACTTTGTTCGTGAAATAGTGGAAGAATGCAGTGTTGACTTGCTAAAGGTACACACCAATGAGAACCTTGCAGACGTAATGACCAATTCTATCAATACATACAAGTTTGTATAGTGTAGATCCTCTTATGGCTTAATAGAAATGTAAGCAGCTTGTAGACGGTAAAGTAGAACGGATGGTGTGGAAACTGATTGATTCTCAATCAAGTTTACAAGTGGGAGAATTGTTAAAGTCAAAGAAGTACGATAGCCACCGAAAGCAGATTAAAATAATAAAAAAAATGCAAAAATGCAAAAATGCAAAACTGACCCTCTAACTTTCACGTTTTTTCATTTCAGTCCTCTAACTTTTATTTTTGTCAATTCAGTCCTCTGACTTTCAATTTTTGTCAATTCAAGGCTCCGTTACAAATTTGTTACTGTTGCCGTTACTGCTGCCAAAACGACACTGTTTTCATGTTTTTTTTTTCGGAATTAAAAGAAAAATCTAAAAACAGGAAAAAAAAACATGAAGGGGAACGACGTCTCTGGATAAAAAAAAAAAAAGGATTCGTTCCCTTCACTGAAACAAAACCAAAAAAATGGATTCACTTAAAACCCTAACTTTAAGTCCTTGAGAGGGAGAGAGAGAGCCCGTTTGAGAGAGAGAGAGAGAGTGACTGAGTTCACAGCGGTGTTGCCACTCATGCCGTCGTGTAAACCACTTCGCTGCTCTGCCCTTGCTCGCCGCCCCTGCTCACACACTACCACTCCGTCTGGATCTCATGGATCACTGGTATCTCTATCTCTTTCTCTCATTTTGATAGTTTTTCATCCAAAACCAACGCTTGTGGTGGAAACGAATCTTCTGATTTTACTGATTCTGTAAAGTTAGGGATTTGAGTGAATCCATTTTGTTCGTTCCTTTTAATGTTTCCTTTTTTTTTTTTTAGATTTTTCTTTTAATTCCGAAAAAAATGAAAAAAAAAATGAAAACGGCGTCGTTTTGGCAGCAGTAACGAATTTGTAACAGAGCCTTGAATTGACAAAAATTGAAAGTTAGATGACTGAATTGACAAAACTGAAAGTTAGAAGACTGAAATGAAAAAAACGTGAAAGTTAGATGGTCAGTTTTGCATTCTTGCCATAAATAAATTATGTGGGTGGGTCCCACATGTAAAAAATAAAATAATAAAAATTTAATATTCACTATTTGCACTGTGAATCTCATGTGTATAAATAGATGTTTCATTTCATTATTTTCTTCATTCCATTCTCAATCAAATCCTCTACATTATAAGGGAGAAAAATATTGTTTCTTCTTAAGAGTTTGTGAGAGAATTGTAATTCTCATATTTTAAGAAAATGTGAGATTGTTCACTCCTTATATTTAGAGGGAAGTTGTAAAATTCTTCACTATAGTGAAATCCTTCTACATTTGCCCGTAAATATTTCCCTCACATTGATGGTTTTACCACGTTAAATCTGTGTCTCATTACTTTATTTTATTGTTAATATTTATGGTAGACTAAGCCTTATAATTATTATTATATTATTATATGATAAACAACGCCTCCTGAACTAACAATTGTTCTCAATTTCACTTTATTTACGTGTCAACTCCAGCCCACGATCCATTAATCGAGCATATTTTGAATAATATTCAAGAGTGACAAATTGATTTGTGTTCTCTTCCTGTGTAATCCGATTTGCAACACCTTGAATAAATTGATCACTCTTGAATATTTTTGAATAATATAAAGATGGAAGAGTGATATTTGATTTGACCCTCTTAATTTATTTCATTGGCCCAAACTTTTTAATTAACTCATTTATTTATATAATTACCGTTTATTAATTAAAAGAAACAAATATCACTGTTCCATCTTTATATTAAGGAGTTCTTAAAAAAATTTCAATTTTTTTTCTTCATTTTTTATTAAGGAATCAATGATAATATGTAATTTTATCATATATTTTAAAAATAATTATGGTATGTTTTTAAAAAAAAAAAAAATTTGATAATGAGTAAAAACTAAAAATTTCATATTTTTACAAAATTCACTATCGATTATCATAATTATTTTCACATTAACTGAATACTTAAAAATTATGATTTTACTAAACATCCATCCATTTTCTCCTTACATTAAGTTTTACGGTCCATGTCGGAGACTTGCTTCACATATTATCTAACGGGTCATACCCGAGTGTGTTCCACTGGGCTGTCATGAACCGTATCAAAGGATAGGTTATCCATTGCCCAACTCTGTGTGGGCCTCCGTCCATGGTCCAAATCTCTCCTCTTCAAAAGCAATATGGCCCAAGTTAATCTTATCTATATTGGCCCATTACTTGGGAGTGAATATGCTCCTCTCCACTTTCATTGGTTAAAAATATACAACTCCTAAATGATGCAATCAAATGAGATTGTGTTCTACTTCTTCTATACAATATATAGATTTATTGGCAAGAATAGTGGTAGCTAGTTTAATGATTTCATGTAATGTGTAAGTCAGATACAACAACAGAATTATCACATTAAAATTACCAAAATAATTAATTAAAAAGAAGGAAGCTGAAAATACTTACTCCACCCTTATTATTTTACAAAGCACAAGATTAGCACAATATTATCAAACATTAGCCATATTTTAGACTCCACAGTAAGTCTTCAAGGGAGACTCAGTTCTTTGGCCAGCTTCAGTGTAGTAGAATCCAAGGAATTGAACATGATCAAAAGGCTTAAAGAGCAAGGGATGTTCTTCATCAACTAGCTCTTCTGGAGCTTTTATTATGTAACCTGCTTTCGGGACCGAAAACAATCCTGCTGAGTACCTTGCCTCATTTCCAGCCATCATCACACGATGATAAGGGGAGTGCAATCGGCCATTTGTCCATGCCTACAAAATAATACATCCTATTTTCGTTTTAACGTTTTAGTTCTTAGGGTTTTAGATAATTACCCAGATGGTCCCTGTATTTTAAACATTATGTAAAATGTCCCTTACTGTTATTTCCACTGTGGATCTAAATTTTCAAAAGTAAAATAGTGGTTCAGTTTGATATAATTAAAATTCAAACAAATCTGATAGGTCATTTTTTAACTTGATGAAATAACAAGAAACTTACGTAGAGAGAATCTCCAATCATGGCAATGAAAGAGTGAGGTGATGAGGGTTTGATGTTGATCCATTCGCCATTTTTGGTCTGCACCTCTAACCCTTCGACCTGATTTTGATACAAAATGGTTACTATACTCTTATCAGTGTGAGCATTCAGGCCAATCTGTGTCTCGGTGGTTTGAGGTCCTATATATTTCATGACCCTGAGGAGGTAATTTGTTGAGTTCATGTGTTCGTCCATGTACTTCTCGAGTCCCAAGCTCTCCAGAATCATTCTCCTGATTGTTTGGTCTAATTCTGATACTTGCTCTGAAAAGGATTGTATAGTTTTGCTGCCAAGAAAAAGATTGGACGAAGAGATCATTTACTTCTTCTTTTTTTGCTTGAATAAAAAGAGGTAATTACATGTATAACATATATATCAGGAAAAAAAAATTAAGTCAAAACCACTCAAATCCTTGTGTGTTTATGTGGGGAAGATTTTCTTTTAATTATTTGTAGGTAAATTTTGAGCCTAGATGCACCAGATTTTTTGGAGGTAATATGAAACATTAAACTTACAATTACAAATCTTTGAAAGTGGTTTTAACTTTTTGGAGGTAAACAAAAAAAAAAAGAGAGAGTGAGAGAGTTTTGAAAATTGGAGATGAAAAACGAAGTTGTGTACCAAAATCTTTTGTTTCCTTCAGGCCACAAAATATTAGTCATGCTTTCAACTTTTTCTGTAACAGTTGCATCATCAATGCCCATGCTTTCAAATAAGGGCACTTGAGGGTATTGTCCTACATAACCATGGAATGGCTTCTTAGAAACGTTGCGCATTTTGGATTGCAAAGGAAGGTCAAAAAGCTCTTCCAATGCACCAAAAATTGCATTTCCAAGCTCCAGAGGAACTTTATTGAACAAAACCTCAAAACAACCATATTCTTCCAGGGCTTTCCTTACTTGGGATTTCACTGAATCCCACTCAGGAGTCCCTGGTTTCAGGTTTCCCTTGGAGAAATCGATTTTCGGAAGCCTAATGGGGGTTTCGGATCCCATTTTCTTCTATTTTTGTTTTTATAGTAATAAACAACTTGGTTTCCGCTGTAATATTGCTTTATCAATTATCATTCAAGTGCCTTGAGCTATTTATATACATACGAGAATGCTTTGAGCTTTAATGGGACAAATGGATGATGATAGATTTTAATTTTCTGACTTGGAGTTGGCTGTGAATGATTATTGGTGATAATGAAATTTCATTTACGTTTTTAATGTTGTAGTTGTAGACATGACATGTAGAAAAAGATTCTCTGGATTATAATCAAATGCTAAAGGTGTTGCAGACAGAATATAATACTGAGCCATTTTTTTATTTTTAAAAAAATCTTAAACATCATAATGCGATTAGTTGAGCTCAATTAATGTATATACTCTCCATTAACGTTATTAACGGTTCTTGAATTTCTAAGATAAAATTAACAAAGCCAAATTCATTTGCAGTATTGATTAACATGCATTATCATGAGGCAGCAGTAGTGACATATTTTTCGGCATAGAGGGTTTCAATATGAGTAATTATTTATTGTCACGTTAGTATAGGTAATGTAATACCATCAATTTGAAGGATCCATCTATCTTCTATTGCCATCAATCTTTGCTTTTCATGGTCATACATGGATCCCCACCATGACCATAATTTTCAAAGTTTTTGGTGCAACCATAAAAAATGGCCAAAATAATTTTAGGTGAGAACTATTCATTTGTTGATAATTTCAGTTAATATAAATAGGGAGTTCATTTGAGAGCTCAAACCATCCCAAAAATATTAAATTTCATGTAAAGAAAGTTTAGAGAGTATAGTGAGTGAAGTTTTTTTGTAGAATTTCAAACACTTGTAAATTTTGTTCTTGTTGTAATAGAATTCGATTTTTCCTCACAAAACAATCTTCAGTGATCAGAGAATCATAACAAGTGGTATCAGTAGCTTTGGTTATATATTGAGGTCGTAAAATCGAAGAATGAAACTCGGTTCGGAAAATTCGAGTTTCGAGAAAATTGTCAAAAAGCAGTTTTGAGAATACCATCAGCTTGATTTTTCCGGTGATCAAACGGAGGCCGTAACAATCCGCACGGGTCGCAGGCGCTAGCAAAAGAAGATTCATGGGCCCCCATGCGTACACGCGCCGCTGAAGGTTGAAGACGACCACATCAGCACCACGTCAGCGTCAATTCAGCAGACACGACAACACCGAGTCATCAGCCACATCAACACCACATGTCGCCACATCATCTGATCATCAGCCACGTCAGCATTTCGATCCAGTCAACAGTCACATTATCTGCCACGTGTCAAACACGTCATCTGCCACGTCAGCATTTCGGCCCCACTTTGCCACATCAGCAGCCACGTGTCTTCCAGGTTAGCATTCCTGATAAATTTAATTGAACCCCCTGAAGTTTCTGAAATTTATATTTTTACCTCAAAAATTTTAGAAATTAATAAATCGCCCCTAAGTTGGATTTGGACCAACGAATAGTTAAATCCACCATTTTCGACCATTCCGGACGTAACGATGACCTCCAATTTTTGAAAATCAGCCTCAATTTTATCATATTTTCATTTTAAAATTTTAATGGAAATGGAAGATTCACATTCTGGTGCGATGATCAAGCTGATATCAACCAATTACTCCATCTGGAGACCTCAGATGATAGATTATTTGCACTGCAAAGATATATTTTGTATAATCGAGGTGAAGAGAGTGGGACCAGATTTCGTTAAAGAGAGTGACATGAATAAACTCAATAACATAACTCTGGATCAGATTAGGCAGTGGATCGACCATAATATCTTCCCCCACGTAGTACATGATATAGACACTTACGAAACATGGGTCAAGATAGAAGACATATATCAGGCCAAGACAGCTCGAAATAAAGACTTAATAATGAGGCGTTTGATGAACTTGAAACTATGAAGTGGAACTTCCATTGCATAACACAACAATGGGTTCCAAAGTCTGGTGAACCAGTTGTCTAAAGTAGACATGTAATTGGGAGATGAAGTACAATCCCTCTTACTACTCAATTCTTTTTCTGATAGTTGAGAGACATTGGTGGTTACTCTCATCAATTCGACTCCAGGAGGCAAACTTACCATGCCTATAATAAAAGATGTCATGTCAAATGAGGAGGCTAGAAGAAAAGATGTGGGCACAGATCAGATACAAGCCCTCATCTCGGAGAATCGAGGAAGACAACGAGATAAAAATCGAGGTAGAGAGAGGTACAAGTAAAAGTAGAGGCAAAGTTTTCGACGGAAGAAAGCCTACTTACAAGTGTTATTATTGTGGCATATAATGCCACTTAAAGAAGAATTATTGAAATTTGCAACGAGAGTATGGTCAATGCAACTCTTAGCCGAAGAATAACGATGTGAAGACACTAGTAGTTCTCTCAAGAGATGTAGCTATCTACTCCATCTAGGAAGAGACATGTCTTCACATCGCAACTCAAGATGTTGAGTGGGTGATAAATACTGCAGCATCCTACCACATCACCCCTAACAGGGATTTCTTCACAACATACAATGCATGAGACTTTGGTGTAGTGAATATGAGAAATACCAATTCCTCTTAGTGTTAGTGTTCCTAGAACATGCCAAGGATCTCTAATCATGATTCGGTGTGTGAATATTCAAAGAAGTTGCGGAAGACTTAAATTGAACGGATTTGATGGATGTATGAAGTTCAAAACTTTTTGATCCTTTGTTGAAGATCCAAGCTTGCTTTGTGTTTCAAACTCAATGGATTAGTTTCCCTAACACCTTGAATGACTCCTTGAAAGTGCTAGCTTGAAGAAAATTTGCAACAAAATTTCTAAGGGAGAGAGAGAAGCTCTCGACTTTGTGAGGGAATGGAAGAGAGAGAGTTGCTTTGTTTTTGTGTATTTGATTTTCTAAAAATCAATTACAAAAATCAAATCTCAAAGTTGGTATATCTTTTCAAATAAAGACAAAGTGTGTTGGATTTGGTTAGTGTACAAAACAAACAACCCAAGTTTTTTACTCAACCTTTAACCACTTCCATCACTAGTCAAACTAGTTGATGTAAGTCAAGTGGATCCCACCACTTGTAAATTCTGAATTTAAGTCGAACAATCCAACACTCAACTTTTCTCGGGCCCGGTTCGTTTAATTCCGAATTACCGAATTTGTCGTTGCGACATTATTATTAAAGTCGCTTACGAATTAAGTCTAAATTAATTCGTTTGCCCGAATTAAAATCCAATTTTAATTCCGCATTGAAATCTAATTTCAATTAATATATCGAATATATTATTTAATCGATTAATTTCAAATTAATCGTTCTCTCTCTTCTAATCGAATTTTATCCCAGATAAATTCTTGCCGTAATTAATCCCAGATTAATTCTCTCTTATAATTAATCATAGATTAATTCTGTTCGAGTCAAACGTCATCGGTGAATCTTTGGGAAGCGACCCATGAGATTCCTGGATAGTATGACTATGAATATTGGCAGTAAATCTGGTCGTCGGACTATCCAAACACGTGTGTACCCCGTACCATGTTCTTACCGATTTACAAGACATGGTTGGCTTCTAGCAAAACACTGTACCTACCCAATTCTCCAGAAATATTCTTTTAAGGAATACATAATCTTTATCAAATGTAGTATACTAAGTATTGCGTATTACGATCCAGTATCGGATGTCACATGCTAGGCCTGGGGCTGGAATTGTGCCTACCACGTACGAAGCATATATCGGATCACTAGCAACTAGTCTCATTAATCAGATAATCATGACCTTGTCATATTATCCCAATAGTTGCAACATATTAGAGCACCAGTTCTGTATCCCTACGTGATCATCATCTCCATATGACTGAAGTGACACTTCCATCTTGACATCACACCCAATACACTATGATTCTCAATAAACTCAGAAGAGGCGTACACAGAACCTGTTAAAGCCCCAGAAGACCAAATCCAAAGCGTACTGATTGTCACAAGTATTAGCGATGCAAGTCTCAGGTTAAAACCAAATACACCTACCCTGATTCGGATTCCCATAGACACATAGTCATACTATCAATGGGATTCCGAGGGGTCTATCCAGAGCGAAGCTGTTTCCGTACCATCGGCAAACAGAACCTCCTATTACCCTTGCATGAGTATCTAATACCCAAATATATGAGAACTATGCCGTTACGCTTCCATAACGTGCACAAGTGCAATACTAGTCTATTCCGCATTATCGATGTCCAGTCTCGATAATACTACGACTATGGATATTTAATGATTAAACCTTACGTGGATTGATATTGTCTCATATCTTATTAATCCGGAACTAATGATAATGACTTTTATCATTTATATATTCAAGTAATCTAATTACAAAATGATAAAATATCAATTTACTTTGTCATATAGTTAATTTGTACAAAAACCACAATGTCTTTTACAAATAGTGATGCTATGGGTCATAATTATCCAACAATCTCCCACTTGGCCTATAGCCAATCACTCAAGTATCTAACACCTTAACTATGTACATGTCGCTCAACCTTTTGCTGAGAAATATCCTTCGTCAGCGGATCTGTAATGTTGTCATCTGATGCGACCTTCTCGATCTTCATATCGCCACGATGTATGATCTCACAAATCAGATGGAAACGTCGAAGTACATACTTGGATCGTTGATGAGACCGCGATTTCTTAGCCTGCGCTATAGCCCCGTTATTTTCACAATACAAAGGAACGGACTCAGCTGCTAACGGAACTACTCCTAATCCAATTAGGAATTTACGGATCCAAACTGCCTCTTTTGTTGCCTCAGCTGTAGTGATATATTCCGCTTCTGTTGTTGAATCGACAACAGTCTCTTGCTTGGATGATTTCCAGCTCACTGCTCCGTTGTTCAAACAAAATATGTACCCGGATTACGACTTACAGTCATCTTTATCGATTTGGAAACTTGCATCGGTAAACCCAGTTACCTCAAGTTCTCCATCTCCATAGATTAAGAAAGCATCCTTAGTTCCTCTAAGATACTTAAGGATGTTTTTAACCGCAACCCAGTAACCATCACCTGGATCGGTCTGATAGCGACTACACATGCTCAAAGTGTTGGAATTTTCTAAGCATCCCAAGATCATTTCAAGCATTGAAAATAAGTGCGAATACAACGAAGGAGTTGCGGAATACTCACATCGATCAGTTGAGCGACGCGGAGACGAACAAAAACTGATTTTCTGCCTCTGTCATGGCCACGGCAGTGACTATTTTTCAGCTCACTGTTTTGGGCTTTGGTGCTCCTTGAACAAGCTCTAAGCTTCGTCAAATGATTCCAAGCTCATGGGTGGACTTCCCTATCACCTTCGCATGTCTCTCGGAGTGTTAGCTCTTGATGATTTTGCCGCAAAATCATCACACTTTGCTTCCCTTTTCTTACTTGACTCTCGGCATTGGGCTGCCAAAACCAGAAGAAAAATGCCCCTCCATGGGCGTGAGAGAGATGAAGAGCAAGAGAGAGAGTTGTGTGGTTAGTTTCTATTGTGTATCTAATACAATACTTATTAAAAGTCAAATACCAAAATCAAATAAAGGTAAATAGCTTTAATTAATCCAACAACTCACATCAACCATCACACTTGAGTGTCAAACACTCAAACATCAACTTACATCAAGTCAATCAAGTTGTCAAGTCACATCACTCAAAGTGAAAAGTGATTTGACGCTTGAAGTGACTAGCGATTTGACGTTTGATGTGACTAATGATTTGACGCTTGATTTGACTTGCGTGCCGCACTCGAATTCGAAATGCGAATGCGCTCGTAAACAATCCCGGGCTCGGGTTCGCTAATTCCAAATTATCAAATTTTTCGTTGCGACGTAATTAAATGATTATGCCTAGCGAAATCACTATTCACATCGCTAACGAATTAATTATAAATTAATTCGTTCGCCCGAATTAAAATCTAATTTTAATTCTGAGTCGAAATCCAATTTCTTATAATATATCGAATATATTATTTAATCGATTAATTCCAAATTAATCGTTTTCTCTCTTTAATTGATATTTTATCCCAGATAAAATATTTCCGCAATTAATCCCAGATTAATTTTCTCTCTCGTCTAATTAATCCCAGATTAATAAAAGTGCGAGTCATACGTCATCGGTGAATCTTCGGGAAGCGACCTATGAGATCCCCGGATATATTGGCAGTAAATTCGGTAGTCGGACTATCCGAACACGTAAGTACATAGTACTACGTTTATACCGATTTACAAGACAATGTTGGCTTCTAGCAAAGCGCCATGCCTACCCAATTCTCAAGAAATATCCTTACAGGAATATAGGATCTATATCAGGCGTAGTATACGTAGTATTGCGTATTTCGATCCAGTATCGGATGATCGCGTGCTAGGTCTGGGGCTGGAATTGTGTCTGCCCCGTACAAATCAAATGTCGGATGTCTGGGAACTAGTCTCTATAATTGGATATACATGACCTAGTCATAATATCCTGATAGCTGTAGCATATAAGAGAACCAGTCCCATATCCTACGTGATCATCATCTCCATATGACTAGAGTGATATTTTCGTATTGCCATCACACCAAACACACTACGATTCTCGATATACCCAGAAGAGGCGTACACAGAAACCGGTTAAAGCCCTGGACGATCAAAACCAAAGTATATTGATTGTCGCAAGTATTAGCGGTGCAAGTCTCAGGTTAAGACCAAATACACCTACCCTGATTTCGGACTTCTATAGACACATAGTCATACTACCAATGGAATTCCGAGGGGGTCTATCCAGAGCGAAGCTGTTTCCCATACCATCGGTAAAACACAACCTCCTATTACACTTGTGTGAGTATCCTATACCCAAATATATGAGAACTATGCCGTTATGCCCTCACAACGCGCACAAGTGTAATACTAGTCTTTTACGTATTTATCGATGTCCAATCTCGATAATACTCTAACTAGGGATATTTAATGATTAATCCTCGTGGACTGATATTGTCTCATATCATTCTCAATCCAGGAACTAATCATATGGACCTCCTATCATTTATATATCTTGGTGATCTAATCACAAATGATAAGAGAGCAATCTCCTTTGTCACATAGTTAATTTGTACAACAACACCATGATCTGTACAAATAGTGACGATATGGGTCATAATTGTCCAATAATCTCCCACTTGGCCTATAGCTAGTCACTCGAGTGTCTAAATCCGAACTATGTACGGTTCGCTCAAACTGCTGAGGAAAGGCTTTCGTTAGTGGATTTGCATGATTATCATCTGATGCGATTTATTCGATCATCACATCGCCACGATGTATGATCCGAACGAATCAGATGCATATCGAAGTATATATCTGGATCGTTGATGAGACCATTAATTCTTTAGCCTGCGCTGAAGCCTAGCTCAGCTGCTAAAAGAACTATATCTAATCTGATTAGATTATTATCGATCCAAATGGCTTCTATTGCTGCCTCAGCTGCAGCAATAACCCGCATTTGTTGTTTATTCGGTAACAGTATCTTGCTTGGAAGATTTCCAGCTCATTTTACCGTTATTCAAACTGTGTAGTACCGTTTGTGACTTATAGTCATTTTCATCGGTTTAGGAAACTTGCAGTAGTGATCCCAATCATTTCAAGTTCTCCATCTCCATAGTATAAGACACCATTCTTAGTTCTCTAAGAAACTAATGGATGTTCTTAATATCAATCCAGTGACTATCACTTGGATTGGCCTATTTGTGACTGCATATGCTCAAAGCGTATGAGACACCAAGTCTCATACATTTTTCAATGTACGATTTCTCGGAGAGTTTCTCGAAATCCAAGCTTTCGCCGATTATATTTATGGGAATATCATTTCCAAGAAATGACATATATTATCATTATTTATAGGATAGCCACTGTCAATGCGCTCCAACTAACCTCCATATATACACAAGAATCATTTCCGTTTTGAATTAAATCATAAACCATTATGATTACATCAAAATGATAATTCCAAGAACTCAATGCTCGCTTCAATCCAAACATGGATCGAATAACCTGCAAACCTTGTTTGCTAGTTTTGGTACGACAAAACCGTCAGGATGTCGTAAACATCCTCCAAAAGGTTTCCTTTTCAGGAAAGCGATTTTCCCGTTCAGCTGATATATTTCATAAATGAAACATGCAGCATTAGCAAGCATTATCCAAATGGATTTACCGTGGCAACATGTAAAAAGGTTGAATTGTAATCAACACAATGTTGATAACGATACCTTTCCGCTAAAAGCCTAGATTTATACGTTGGTATGTTGCCATCCATGTATGTCTTCCTTGAAGACTTATAAAGTACCAGTAGGCACAATGCATTGCGGTACATCAACTAGTATCCAAACTTGTTGATATACATGGAATCCATTTCGGACTCATGGAACTTTGCCATAATAGGGAGTCGATACCTTGTATCACTTCCTCATACACAGTCAGTTGGTATTCCTCAATAAGATAGACATCTTTATGAGGTAAGATCATAAACTCATACCCCAGGTTGTTTTCTGACTCTCTCCGACTTACGCGGTTATTGTGTATTCGAAGATTATTGGTATAGTTTCATCATTGATAAACTATTTGTGTTCCATTAGGAATCGGTGCCAGGAATAGTATTACTCCAATTTTCATCGAGTTTTACTATCCTCCCACTTACCACTGCATATGTGTATTCCTCTTAGGAAAACCGCATGGTGAGCAACAATAAAATTGTTCTCTTGTGAGTTGTATAAGTACTATACTTTGGTATCCCTAGGATAACCTACAATTGGCACTTATCCAATTTGGGTTTTAGTTTGGAATCATCCAAACGTATGCCTAGCATCCCAAATATTCAGGAATGAGAAACCTGGTTTCTGTCATATTCATATCTAATATGATATCTTTCAAACAGATTTTTATGGAACCTTATTCAAAATAAGTTCTTCCACTATTAATGCTTATTCGTTGGAGGAAATGGTAGCTCAGAGCGACTTCGGACACATCGTCAAAATGACATGTTCCGGGAGGAGTCCTCATTGAAAGAATACTATAATCTTTCAAGTATATGAGAAACTTATTGCTTAAGTATTTTCTATTACGGTCTTACCTTGACGGTTTAATACTTTAGCCGATCTGTTTATCTATTTCGCGTCGAAAACTATAAAAGTTTCCGATTTTGCGTTTCAAAAGAAACACATAACCATAACGCGATGCCACATCCGTAAAGGTCACGAAATATTCATATCCACATCTAGCCTAGGTAGACATGGGCCCACTTGCTTCACTATGAACTAGGGCTAACATATCGGTGGCATTTGCACTTTTACCAAGTAAATGTGTTATCGGCACTTTGCCTAATAAACTAGATTCGTAGACTTTATTTGATTTAATCAAATTTGTCCTAGTACCCACTCTTCGAAAGTGTGGATATACGAGTCTTGTTTGATTGTGTCCCAGAAAAAATGCCACAATTAGTTTCTTCTGATCAAATCAGTTTGAGCTATTTGTTTTTCATGTAATACATTTGAGATTTATTTATATTCAAAATATTAATTCTGTTATTCACATCTAATGTATTTATCTCAATATCATCTTTATATAATGAAACACTTTAGTGTAATAGAATATAAAGGTTCACCCGCAGCGGGTTAAACACTGATATAGAGATGATGTTTCTAGTCAAACTAGTCACATTATAACAGTTTCCTAATTTAGGTACACACCCGAGGGTAGTTCCTAAAATTAGGTTTCTGTGGTTAAAACAGCGACTTTCGTCCCGTTTCCGATTCGCAGATAAATCTCTATTGAAGTCAGTATCCTGTTCAAAACAGATTCTGAACATCAATACATATATTTTATGTACCACACTAAGTATTTAAAATCTAATTTCAATACTAGTAATGAACATAATTATGACAAACATATTTAAAGTTAGAGCTTTGCCCGTATTTAATTCCTTCATGTCTGCTTTGTTCAAACGGCAGTCACGCTTCCGCGATCCCGTTTACCACATTTTAGGCAGACATTTTAGGATATGTCCTTTATCTTCCTAGAAGATTATAATGATTTTGCCTTTGCCCTTTTCACATTCTAGTAGCCTTTGGCAAAGCCTCGGGTTTCTAGAATATCGAAGTAAGGTGCGCCTTGCGCTACTTGCCTTATTGCAAACTTTGACTTTGTCTCATTGAGAATAGTCATTAACTCTCCAAGAGTTATTTATTACAATATATACTTCTAATCTAATATAGATCTATGAAGATCCTTCAATTTCTTTACCATACTTTAAGGATCTAATCCTTAGTTCTGATTTAGAAATTAAGGAGTCTTTTGCGACAAGCTTAATGGATTAAGCACTAAAGTTATCATTCCATGATCTTCCAAAGATTATGCTATACTATTTGCTTAACTCCGGGCTTAGGCCTAATATGTTATTTTATCAAATAAAGTAACTTATTAGTTTCCAGGACCATCCTGAAATTATGTTTTAAATGTCAATCTTTCAATTTTATCTTGATTCTAATAGTCCAACTATTTAATCAACGATTTCGGTACTTTTAAATATAATGATTATTATAGTCCAACTATATTAATCAACTATACTTTTAATTTGTTTGAAGACAGTCCAACTGTTAATTAAAACAATGATTTAAATATTAGTCCAACTAACATTTAATAATTTGACGAATGATGTTTGTGATTAAGCGCGTATGGCAAGTAATTAAACGAATATTGCAAATTCAATTCTTGTCTCCCACTATTTTTCGGTGAGCCTCTAACCCTCTATCGAGTACTCGGGAAACCGTGTTTCCTAGCGGGCTAGGATCCCGTTAAATATCACACAATCTTGACTTTGGCCAACAATTTGTATGATAATTAACTAGGTAGATCTCTAAGATCAATTGGATCCAATCCAATTCCTAGATCCAGTAGGGATAAATCCAAGTCCGAAACATATATCTTATATATGCCAATATATCCAATATATTGCCTAACCTTTTTCCTCTGAATCAACTAAGCCTTGGCTTTGGCACAACAAACTTAGTGATCCCAGTTAAGCGCGACCCATTGACCATGGAAAGCTTCGTAATCAATGTCGATGGACAAGAAGTGGTCTTGACTTTGGCCAACAAATCACAACTTGGACAAGACACCAATATGGAACAAAGCTTTCGTGATTCAAACACATCCTCGACGGACAAGGCCTTGACTTTGGCCAATAAGCCAATGCCAGTCTTAGATCTTGAGTAAGAACCACTCAATGGAAGGAAAAACGCTTAATATTTTGCGAGGGTTTTTCGAGTGCAAATTGGCAACCAATTTATTATCTTTGTTAAGGTCTCATCATCATGCACCCTTAAACATGCATTCTAAACACATAATAAAGCGCGTATAAATAAATAATAATGATATGCGGATGGATACTTTACACATGATCCTAGATCAAATCTCTCACTTTCCTCTCTCCCGCTAGCACAAATTTTTCTTCTACCTGTTACACTACACTTCTAAAGAAACCTCATTTACATTGAGAGGAATAGTGAGAAGAGAATACAAAGAAGAAGGAGGTAATAAGGCTGGACACGCAGGTCCAATTAATAAATTCCAAATTTATTACAACAATTTCTAAAATTGCCCCACCCATCTAATATCCATCCGATATACATTATTCATGCATCGCAACCATGTATTCACACAAGCATGTTATCAATCAATCTAATCAAATTAATTAATCTGATAATTAGTGACCATCCAATGTTCAAACAACGATTTGATTTTGAGCGAGTCAAACTCGTTTTGCGAATAAGTACTCAAAGTACGAATTCTCGAATTAAATTAAACTACATATTAAATCCAATTCAATTTGTATTTAATACTAATTCGTTATTTAATTCCAAATTAAATATTACACTTTATTAGTAAACCTTTACGACTTAAATTCCAAATTTAATCGTTACGGGTCTCAAAGCCCGATTAATATCCAACGTAATTTAATTAAAGTCCAATGGGCTTTTAATTAATTTCTTTAAGGCGTGGACTTTTGGTCAACTCGGGTCAAACCCAATAACCAAAGTCCAATCCGGGAGTTAACCCATAAGCCCAGAAATCAATTTAGGCCCATTAGGCCCAATTAAACTTTAAAGGTCCATTAGTCGCATTGGGCTTTATGGATGCGGTTTTGGGCCCAATTGGATCCAACCAATTTAGCCTAAACCCTTCTTGGTACAACCAAGCCCAATTAGCCCATTTACAACATTAAGCCCAATTTCCAAAATTAGGCCCAATTTAATTAAATTACAACACCCAAGTTCACAATTTAATTACCAAAGTGTATAGCATTATTAATTACCCAAATCAATATTTCCAAAACATCAAATTAGCCTAATTAATCATGCTCATTATCATTAAATCATGTCCAACACAATTTAACAAAAAATCAAACCCAATACATGTTTTATAGTCTCGGCGCCAAGTAGGGGATTTTATGTCCAAATCAATCAATCCAATTAAATCCAATTCAACATTAAATCATATTCCCAATGATTTTCCAACACATCCAATGATCAAAAATAAAAAATCCAAGACATTAGAGCTTCTTATCCATTCGGCCAAGCCTCATATTTTGGGCAAATTTGTTCCAAATAAATTTGATCAAATTGATCCAATCAATCTTCAATTAAAACACATTTAAGCATACTAATTCATCCAATTTCATTAAATCATGCTCAAAAATATTTACCCAATTTTAAGCCCTAAATATTTTCATGCTCAACCTTGCTCTGATACCATTGTTGGAATTTCTTAGCATCCCAAGATCAATTTCAAGCATTGAAATAAGTGCGAATACAACGAGGGAGTTGTGGAATACTCACATCGATCGGTTGAGCGACGAGGAGATGAACAAAAACCAATTTTCTACCTCTGTCATGGCCACGGCAGTGACTGTTTTTCAGCTCACTGTTTTGGGCTTTGGTGCTCCTTGAACAAGCTCCAAGCTTCGTCAAATGATTCCAAGCTCATGGGTGGACTTCCATATCACCTTCGCATGTCTCTCGGAGTGCTAGCTCTTGATGATTTTACCGTAAAATCATCACACTTTGCTTCCCTTTTCCTCCTTGACTCACAGCAGTGGCTGCCAAAAAGAAGCAAAATGCCATCTATGGGCGTGAGAGAGATGAGAGCAAGAAGAGAGTTGTGTGGTTGGTTTCTGTTTTGTATCTAATACAATACTTATTAAAAGTCAAATACCAAATCAATAAAGGTAAATAGCTTTTAATTAATCCACACTCACATCAACCATCACACTTGAGTGCAAACACCAACTTACATCAAGTCAATCAAGGTCAAGTCACATCACTCAAATGACAAGTGATTTGACGCTTGAAGTGACTAGCGATTTGACGCTTGATGTGACTAATGATTTGACGTTTGATTTGACTTGCGTGCTGCACTCGAATTCAAAATGCGAATGCGCTCGCAAACAATCCCGGGCTCGGGTTCGCTAATTCCAAATTATCAAATTTTCCGTTGCGACGTAATTAAATGATTATGCCTAGCGAAATCACTATTCACATCGCTAACGAATTAATTCTAAATTAATTCGTTCGCCCGAATTAAAATCTAATTTTAATTCTGCGTCGAAATCCAATTTCGTATAATATATCGAATATATTATTTAATCGATTAATTCCAAATTAATCTTTTCTCTCTTTAATTGATATTTTATCCCAGATAAAATATCTCCGTAATTAATCCCAGATTAATTCTCTCTCCATAATTAATCCCAGATTAATAAAAGTGCGAGTCATACGTCATCGGTGAATCTTCGGGAAGCGACCCATGAGATCCCAGATATGTTGGCAGTAAATTCGGTCGTCGGACTATCCGAACACGTAAGTACCTAGTACTACGTTTATACCGATTTACAAGACAAGGTTGGCTTCTAGTAAAGCGCCATGCCTACCCAATTCTCCAGAAATATCCTTACAGGAATATATGATCTATATCAGACGTAGTATACGTAGTATTGCGTATTTCGATCCAGTATCGGATGACCACGTGCTAGACCTGGGGCTGGAATTGTGTCTGCCCCGTACAAAGCACATGTCGGATGTCTGGTAACTAGTCTCTATAATCGGATATACATGACCTAGTCATAATATCCCGATAGCTGTAGCATATAAGAGAACTAGTCCCGTATCCTACGTGACCATCATCTCCATATGACTGGAGTGATACTTCCGTCTTGACATCACACCCAAAATACTACGATTCTCGATATACCCAGAAGAGGCATACACAGAAACCGGTTAAAGCCCTGGACGACCAAAACCAAAGTATATTGATTGTCGCAAGTATTAGCGGTGCAAGTCTCAGGTTAAGACCAAATACACCTACCCTGATTTCGGACTTCCATAGACATATAGTCATACTACCAATGGAATTCTGAGGGGGTCTATCCAGAGCGAAGCTGTTTCCCGTACCATCGGTAAAACACACACTCCTATTACACTTGCGTGAGTATCTATACCCAAATATATGAAAACTATGCTGTTATGCCCTCACAACGAGCATAAGTGTAATACTAGTTTTTACGTATTTATCGATGTCTAATCTCGATAATACTCTGACTAATGATTAATCCTTCGTGGACTGATATTGTCTCATATCATTCTCAATCCAGGAACTAATCATATGGACCTCCTATCATTTATATATCTTGGTGATCTAATCACAAATGATAAGAGAGCAATCTCATTTGTCACATAGTTAATTTGTACAACAACATCATGATCTGTACAAATAATGACGCTATGGGTCATAATTGTCCAACACAAAGCGTACGAGACATCAGGTCTCTACATATCATGGAATCATGATCGATCCACTCAGAGCGAACAGATCCGACTCATGTTTCTCTCTCATCTTGAGTTTTATGACACTGTCTTTAGATAGAGAGACGTCATGTGACACTGGCAACAGTCCCCTCTTAGATGATCTATGTTGAATCTCTTCAACACTTTATCGATATACGAGCTCTAGAGAGTCCAAGCATCTTTCTAGATCTATCCCAGTAGATCCTTATTCCCAGAATAAAAGTTGTTTCTCCTAATCTTTCATGGAGAATTTTAATGAAAGCTAAGCTTTCACCGATTGTAGCATGGGAATGTCATTGCCAATAAGCAATACTCATCTACGTAAAGGACAATGAATGTGAGTGCGCTCCCAATAACCTTCTTATATACACAAGGATCATCATCCTCGTTTTGAACGAAATCATATTTTTTTATGATCTCATTAACGTTGGTTCCAAGAACGTGATGCTTGCTTCAATCCATAAATGGATCAATTTAACGTGTAAACCTTGTTTGCATGTTTTGGTACGACAAAACCGTAAGGCTGTTGCATATAAACATCTCCAAAAGGTTTCCGTTAAGGAAAATGGTTTTGACATCCATTTGCCATATTTCATAATTGAAATATGCAGTAATAGCAAGCATTATCCTAATGGATTTAATCATGGCAACAGAGGTGAAAACGTTCATCATCGTAATTGACACCATGTCGTTGACGATACCCTTTCGCTACAAGCCTAGCTTTGTACGTTTGTATTTTGCCATCCTTGTCCGTCTTCTTCTTGAAGACCCATTTACAATCAATAGGCTTTACGCCTTCTGGTGCATCAACGTGTCCAAAATTGGTTGGTATACATGGAATCCATTTCGGACTTCATGGCATCTTGCCATAAAGCAGAGTCGATACCTTGTATCGCTTCCTTACCATGTCCAACAAAGTTTGATTTCTCCGTTCGGACACACCGTTTAATTGAGGTGTTCCGGGAGGAATCTACTGTGAAAGAATACCATACTCTTTCAAGTAATCGAGAAACTCATTGCTCAAGTATTCTCCACCATGGTCCGACCGTAATGTTTTAATACTTTTGCCGGTCTGTTTTTCTACTTCGTGTCGAAACTCTTTGAATTTCTCAAACGTTTCTGACTTGTGTCTCATAAGATACACATAACCATAACGCGATGCATCATCCGTAAAGGTTACGAAGTATTCATATCCACCTCTAGCCTGGCTAGACATGGGCCCACATACGTCACTATGAACAAGGGCTAACAGTTCGGTGGCACGTGCATCTTTACCGCTAAAAGGTGTTTTAGGCATTTTACCTAATAAACAAGATTCGCAAATGTCATATGAATTTGGATCAAATCCGTCCAAGTACCCACTCTTCGAAAGTATGGATATACGAGTCTTGTTAATGTGTCCAGACGACAATGCCACATATAAGTTTCATCTTTGTTACTTAATTTAAAGCCTTTTGTTTGTCATGTTATATGTTTTAGATTGATTTTATTCAAAATATAAAGACCATTATTAACATCAGCACTACATATCTCAAAATCAGTTCTATAAACAAAACACCTGGTGTTTCTGAATACAAAAGTATACCCACATTACAAAAGTATACCCACATTGGGTTAAACAAGATACACATATAATGTTTCTAGTCAAACTAGGTACATATAGAAGTATGATAAATTAAGTACATGCCCCGAAGGCAGTTCCAAAATGTAGGTCCCAACAGCCAGAATAGCGACTCTAGTCCCATTTTCAACTCGGAGGTCGATCTCTTCTGAAGCCAGTCTCCTGCTAATCTGCAGATCCTGCACATCAGTACGTATATGAGTACCACAACCAGAATCAAAAATCCAATTTTTAAAACTAGAAGTAGACATGTTTATTTCAATAACAAACATACCTGAAGCCGGTGCATTGCCCGCTTTCACTTCCTTCATGTGCGCCTTGTACTCACGAAGTCACGCTTCCAGTTCCCTATTTGCCACACTATAGGCAGACATCTTGGGATTTGTCATTTGTCTTCCCAAAAGACTTTGATGATTTGGCCTTGCCCTTTCTCCCCTTCTTCTTCTTCACACCTCCAGAAGCCTTCGGCCAAGCCTTCGGCCAAGCCTTGGCATTCTGAGATGTCGAAGCAAAGTGCGCCTCGCGCTTCTTGCCCTTTAGAAGCTATTTTTCTGCCTCTTTCAGCATTGCCATCAACTCTCCAAGAGTCTTCTCTTGGTTCATCATATTGTAATTCATGCTGAACCCGCTACAGCTGTCAGGAAGAGACTGTAAGATCAAATCTATGGAAGTATCAGCCTCAAAGGTTATGCCTAGCTGACCCATCTGTTCAATGTCAGCAATCATCTATGACATATGGTGCTCGACAGATGTACCCTCTGACATTCGAGAGCGAAAGAGCTTCTTCTGCAATTCATACTTCTGCGATCTAAGGTTAGATCGGTGAAGGACCCTCAATTTCAATTTCATTTCGTGGGGGATCCAATCCCTTATTTTGACGACGAAATTATAGGGTCATTGCAGCAAGCATGACGAATTGAGCAGTTGAGTTGTCATCACTGTGAGTCTTCCAAAGCTCAAACTCAAGTGGCTGCTCAATTCCGGGCTTAGGCCCGAGAGGTCTCTCTATCGTATAGAGCATCTTCTCAGCCCCTAGGATAATCATGAGGTTCATATCCCAGTCAGGAAAGTTTGCCCCATTAAAGACATTTTCCTCCATGATAATGTCTCTAACGTTGATCTTTCCAGCCATCTTAATTGTAATAGTCTAACTATTTAATTAACGATTACGGGTACAGTCCAACTGTTAAAAAAAATAATAAAATATTAGTCCAACTAATATAAATATATAATGACGAAAAAATTTAAAAGCGTGCATTTGGCAAGTATTTAACGAAATTGCAAATTCAATACTAGCCTCCCACTATTTTTCGGCGAGCCTCTAACCCTCTATTGAGTACTCGGGAAACCTGGTTTCCTAGTGGGCTAGGATCCCGTTAAATAACACATAACCTTGACTTTGGCCAATAAGTTGCATGATACTTAACTAAGTAGATCTTTAAGATCAATTGGATCCCATCCAATTCATAGATTCGGTAGGTGGACCTCCAAGTCCGAAACATATATACAATATATATGTCAAAATATCCAATATATTTCCTAACCTTTTCCTCTGAATCAACTAAGCTTTAGCTTTGGCTTAACAAGCTTAATAATTCCAGTTAAGCGGAACCCATTGACAGTGGGAAAGCTTCGTAATCCATGTCGATGAACAAGAAGCGACCTTGAATTTGGCCAACAAGTCACAACTACTGCCCAAGACATGCGATATATAACAAAGCCTTCGTGGTTCAAACACATCCGAGATGTACATTGATCTTGACTTTGGCCAACAAACCAATGACAATCTTGGATCTTGAGAGAGAACCACTCAATGTAAGGAATCGCTTATTATTGTATTGAGGGTTTTTTTTTTTGCGTAAATTGGCAACCAATTTATTATCTTTGATTAGGTCTCATCATACACCCTTAAGCATGCATTCTAAAAGAATAATAAGGCCGAAATAAATAATAATGATATACGGATGGATATTTAACAAATTGGTTCCTAGAACAATCTCTCCATTTCCTCTCTCCGCTAGCACTATTCTAAATTTTACCCAATTACATAATACAATAAAGAAACCTCATTAACATTGATGGGAATTGGTGAGAAGAGAAATACAAAGAGTCAAGAGATAAAAGGCTGGACACCCAGGTCCAATTTAATAAATTCTAAATTTTTATTACAACAATTTCCAAAATTACATTCACCCTTCTAATATCCATCTGATATACATTATTCATACAATACATCCATGTATCACACAAAGCATGTTATTCAATCAATCTAATCCAATTAATTAATCTTTGAATTAATGACCATCCAATGTTCAAATAACGATTTGATTTGCGCGAGTCCAACTCGTTTGAGAATAAGTACTCAAAGTACGTATTCTTAAATTATATCAAACTACAATTTTAAATCCAATTTAATTTGTATCCATTACTAATTCATATTTAATTCCAAATTAAATAATTATATTTATTTATTTACCTTTTAGACTTAGATTCTAAATCAAATCTTAATGGGTCTCAAATGCCCAATTAACATCCAATGTCATTTTAATTAAAGTCCAATGAGCTTTTAATTAATTCATAAGGCATGGGCTTTGGCCAATATGGGTCAAACCCAAATGCCAAGGCCCAATTTAGGAATCACCCTATTTGCCAAAAATCAATTTAGGCCCATTAGGCCCAATTAAAATATTTAAAGGCCCAATTATTATATTTGGACTTTATGGAATGGTTTTACGCCCAATTTGGATCCAATCCAATTCTCCTAAACCAAGCTTGGCCCAACCAAGCCCATTAAGCCCAAATACAACAATATTAGCCCAATTCAAAATTAAAGACTAATTTTTATTACAAAATTCCAAATTTCACATTAATTTTAATTAAAGTGTAATAGCCATAATTAATTAGTTAAACCAATATTTCCAAAACACCAATTAAACTAATTAATCATGCTTAAATTAAACAACTCATGTCCAACACAAATTGAAGCAAAATCAATCGATTTCATGCTTCTATAGTCATGGTAATTTGGCATAATTAATATCCAATTTTGATTTCAATCTAATTAAATCAACAATCAATATACACATCATGCCTTAAACACATCCAATGGTCTAAAATCAAAAAATCACCATGATATATGCTAGGGTTCATATTCGGCTTTTGCAAGAAATAGGGAAAATTTATCCAATCAATTTTTCTCAAATTTTAAGATGCACAAATCCAATTCATCATCATCCAAGCTCAACCAAACAAATAATTTCAAGAAATCATGCTCAAAACATAAAAACCCAAATTGAAGTATATAAACCCTAAACTCATTTCATGCTTAGAAAAGGCTCTTGATACCATTGTTAGTGTTCCTAGAACATGCCAAGGATCTCTAATCATGATTCGGTGTGTGAATATTCAAAGAAGTTGCGGAAGACTTACATTGAACGGATTTTATGGATGTATGAAGTTCAAAACTTTTTGATCATTTGTTGAAACTCCAAGCTTGCTTTATGTTCCAAACTCAAGGGATTATTCCCTAACACCTTGAATGACTCATTGAAAGTGCTAGCTTTAAGAAAATTTGCAACAAAATTTCTAAAGGAGAGGAAAAGCTTTCGCTTTGTTAGGGAATGAGTGAGAGAGATAGTTGCTTTTTTTTTGTGTATTTGATTTTAAAAAATCAATTACAAAAATCAAATCTTAAAGTTGGTATATCTTTTCAAAATAAAGACAAAGTGTGTTGGATTTGGTTAGTATACAAAACAAGCAACCCAATTTTTCACTAAACCTTTAACCACTTCCATCACTAGTCAAACTAGTTGATGTAAGTCAATTGGGTCCCAAAACTTGTAAATTCCAAATTTAAGTCGAACAATCTAACATGCAACTTCGCTCGGGCTCGGGTTCGTTTAATTCCGAATTAACGAATTTGTCCGTTGCGATATTATTATTAAAGTCGCTTACGAATTAATTCTAAATTAATTCGTTTCCCGAATTAAAATCCAATTTTAATTCCGCATTGAAATCTAATTTCAATTATATATCGAATATATTATTTAATCGATTAATTCCAAATTAATTGTTCTCTCTCTTCTTATCGAATTTTATCCCAGATAAATTCTTGCCGTAATTAATCCCAGATTAATTTTCTCTCTTATAATTAATCCTAGATTAATTCTGTTCGAGTCAAACGTCATCAGTGAATCTTTTGGAAGCGACCCATGACATCCTGGATATGTTGGCAGTAAATCCGGTCATCGGACTATCTGAACATGTGCGTACCCCATACCACGTTCTTACCGATTTACAAGACATGGTTGGCTTCTAGCAAAGCACCATGCCTACCGAATTCTCCAGAAATATTCTTTAAAGGAATACATAATCTTTATCAAGCGTAGTATACTAAGTATTGTGTATTATGATCCAGTATCGGATGTCACATGCTAGGCCTGGGGCTGGAATTGTGTCTGCCCCGTACGAAGCATATATTGGATCACTAGTAACTAGTCTCTTTAATCAGATAATCATGACCTTGTCATATTATCCCGATAGTTGCAATATATTAGAGTACCATTATGTATCTTTACGTGATCATCATCTCCATATGACTGAAGTGACACTTCCATATGACATCACACCCAATACACTATGATTCTCAATAAACTCAGAAGAGGCGTACACAGAACCTGTTAAAACCCCGGATGACCAAAACCAAAGTATACTGATTGTCGCAAGTATTAGCGATGCAAGTCTCAGGTTAAGACGAAATACACCTACCCTGATTCAGATTCCCATAGACACATAGTCATACTACCAATGGGATTCCGAGGGGTCTATCCAGAGCAAAGCTGTTTCCGTACCATCGGTAAACAGAACCTCCTATTACTCTTGAATGAGTATCTAATACCCAAATATATGAGAACTATGATGTTACGCTTCCATAACGTGCACAAGTGCAATACTAGTCTATTTCGCATTATCGATGTCCAATCTCGATAATACTACGACTAGGGATATTTAATGATTAAACCTTGCGTGGATTGATACTGTCTTATATCTTATTAATCCGGAACTAATGATAAGGACTTTTATCATTTATATATTCAAGTAATCTAATTACAAAATGATGAAATAGCAATTTCCTTTGTCACATAGTTAATTTGTACAAAAACCACAATGTCTTTTACAAATAGTGATGATATGGGTCATAATTGTCCAACACTTAGATAATGGGAATTGACGATATTCAGATGCAAATATATGTTTGGTATACAATGACCCTAAACGATGTTAGATATGTTCTAGAACTTCGACTTAATCTACTCTCGGGAGTAGCTCTTGACAAATATGGCTATACTAGCCACTTCAGAAATGACACATGGAGAATGATAAAAAGGTGTCATGGTCATCGTCCGATGACATATTTGCGGCACTTTATACAAGACTCATATGAAGATATGTGCAAAGAGCTTCAATGTAGTTGAACGAGAGGTTTCTGAAAATCGTGGCACTAGAGACTCGGTCCCATGAGTGAGAAATGATTGTTTACCTTGACAAAAATGGATATAATTATTGTCTCCAAGAATGTTATTCTAGATCATTGCAATTACTGTATATTTAGTAAGTGACATAGAGTCTTTTTTAATTTCTCTTCTACGAGAAGATCAGAGTTGCTCATTCTGATGCACTCTGATGTTGGTGGTCCCCTGGAGGTTAATTCACTCGGTGATAACAAATACTTTCTGACTTTCATTAGCGATGCTTCTTGGAAAGTATGGGTGTATTTTATGAAAAAATGACCAGGTACTGGATTATTTCAAACTGTTTCATGCCATGGTAGAGCATGAAACATGAAAGAAATTGAAGTGCCTATGCACAGATAATGAAGTCGAGTACACTTCCACAGAGTTCGATGCCTATTGCGGAAGACATGGCATTCGACATGAAAAGACTATCGCACTCACCCCACAGCATAATGGTGTTGCTGAAAGCATGAACCAAACCATTATGGAGAAAGTAAAAAACATGATCAACATGTCTAAGCTGCCAAAGTCATTCTGGGGAGAAGCTGTTTTTGTCGTCTACTACCTGATCAACAGATCACCATGTATACCGTTGAATTTTGAGATTTCGGAGAAAGTGTGGTCTGGTAAGAATCCTTCATATTCTTCAAATGAAATCTAAGAAAAACATCAAACAAATAAAAGGACATTAGGTCCACACAAAACACATCAAAATCAACCCTTAAGGGCTCCGTGCCGACATTATCTACCAACACTCAAGGGCTATATGCCCGCAACATCATAAACAATTAAGACTTTTACTTAATAAATACAAATAGCGTGCTCAGCATGACAAGCAACATAAAAATCAGAGATTCCTAACTCGCTAAGACTTCTCTCATGACACTTGCGATGATGATTGCAACTTGGGTGATCTGCGTCTCGAGTATAGCTTCCAAATCTGATGTAGTTGACCTGTCTGGAGCCAACCTGCAAAACTAAAAATTAGTTTGGTGTGAGTTATAAAACTCAGTAAGTAACCACACTCATACTACAAACAAATATACTTCATTCCATTCAAAACATTCTTCAATTCGATGCAAACTTTCTTGAATTCTGATAGCCTTGCGATAATTTCACATTCGTGATGCATTCACACATATCATCGCTCATTTCTCATACATTCATGTAAATACAATTCCAGAATTCTCACTTGGAGACACGTCTAATACCAGAATCTTGCAAACACCATCAATCTCTTTCATAATATACGTACATACAATAACATACTTGGCAAACATACTTTATAACATCTTATACTCACACTAGTTCCCAAGTCATTCATTCATTACATGAAAGCATACACAGTCCATGCATATCACGAGATCAATCATACACACACATATACTCAGATATAAATACATTCAACGTGCAACATGTTGGTTTCTATTAAGGTCCCAAGATCAATAATAAGCATGAAATATGTGCGAATACAAATGGAAGAAGTTACAGAATACTCACATCGATCGGTTGAGCGATGCACGACGAACAAAAACAACTTTTCTGCCTTGTAGCAGCTCACGGCAGTGACCAATCCAAGCTCACTGTTTTCGCCAATAGTCTTCAATTTTTGAGCTCCAAGCTTCGTCGAATGGTTCCCAGCTCATGGGTGGACTTCCCTATCACATTCGCATGTCTCGTAAGTGTGCTAGCACTTGTGATTTTGCCACAAAATCCCACTCTTGCTTCCCTTCACTGCTCAGCAGTGAGCAAACCAGAGGAGAGAAAAATAGCACACTTGGACGTGTAAAGAGAGAAGAAGAATGAGAGTTGTGTCTTAAAAAATTGGTAAATGATTTTGATCAAAACATATACACAATCTTTACCTTTCAAAAGTCAAACAATCAAAGCCTTCAACCACTCCAACAACTCACATCACTCACATCACTCAATCAAGTGACAACTTGTCACATCACTCAAAGTGACATTTGATTTGACGCTTGATGTGACTAATGATTTGACGCTTGATGTGACTTACATGCCGCACTCAAATTCAAAATACGAATGCACTCGCAAATAATCCCGGGCTCGGGTTCGCTAATTCCAAATTAACGAATTTTCTATTGCGTCGTAATTAAATGATTACGCCTAGCGAAGTCACTATTCACGTCGCTAACGAATTAATTCTAAATTAATTCGTTCGCCCGAATTAAAATCTAATTTTAATTCCACGTCGAAATCTAATTTCGTTTAATATATTAATTATTAATTAATCGATTAATTCCAAATTAATAGTTATCTCTTTTTATTTGATATTTTATCCCAGATAAAATATCTCTGCAATTAATCTCAGATTAATTTTCTCTCTCTTCTAATTAATCCCAGATTAATTAAAGTGCGAGTCATACGTCATCAGTTAATCTTTGGTAAGCGACCCATGAGATCCCCGAATATGTTGGCAGTAAATTCAATCGTCGGACTATCCGAACACGTAAGTACCTCGTACTACGTTTATACCGATTTACAAGACAATGTTTGCCTCTAGCAAAGCGCCATGCCTACCTAATTCTCCGGAAATATCCTTACAGGAATAAAAGATCTATATCAGGCGTAGTATACGTAGTATTGCGTATTTCTGTCCAGTATCGAATGATCACGTGCTAGGCCTGGGGCTGGAATTGTGTCTGTCCCGTACGAAGCACATGTCGGATGTCTGGTGACTAGTCTCTATAATCGGATAAACATGACCTTGTCATTTTATCCCGATAGCTGCAGCATTTAAGAGAACCAGTCCCGTATCCTACGTGACCATCATCTCCACTATGACTGGAGTGATACTTCTGTCTTGACATCACACCCAACACACTACGATTCTCAATATTCCCAGCATTGGCGTACACAGAACCTGTTAAAGTCCTGGACAACCGCAACCAAAGTATATTGATTGTCACAAGTATTAGCGGTGCAAGTCTCAGGTTAAGACCAAATACACTTACCCTGATTTCGGACTTCCATAGACACATAGTCATACTACCAATGGAATTTCGAGGGGGTCTATCCAGAGCGAAGCTGTTTCCCGTACCATCGGTAAAACAAAACCTCCTATTATACTTGCATGAGTATCATATACCCAAATATATGAGAACTATGACGTTGTGCCCTCACAACGCGCACAAGTGTAATACTAGTCTTTTACGTATTTATCGATGTCCAATCTCGATAATACTCTGACTAGGGATATTTAATGGTTTATCCTTCGTGGACTGATACTGTCTCATATCATTCTCCGTCCAGGAAAAAATCATAGGGACCTCCTATCATTTATACATCTAGGTGATCTAATCACAAAATGATAAGAGTGCAATCTCATTTGTCACATAGTTAATTTGTACAACAACACCATGATCTGTACAAATAGTGACGCTATGGGTCATAATTGTCCAACAATCTCCCACTTGGCCTATAGCCAGTCACTCGAGTGTCTTACACCCGAATTTTGTACGGTTGCCTCAAACTGCTGAGAAAAGCTTTCGTCAGCGGATTTGCATGATTATCATCTGATGCGATTTATTCGATCATCACATCGCCATGATGTATGATCCGAACGAATCAAATGAATAGTCGAAGTATTTATCTGGATCGTTGATGAGACCATTAATTCTTTAGCCTGCTGACGCCTAGCTCAGCTGCTAACAGAACTATATCTAATCTAATTAGATTTGTTATCGACCCAAACGGCTTCTATTGCCGCCTTAGCTGCAACAATAACCCGCATTTGTTATTTATTCGGTAACAGTATCTTGCTTGGAAGATTTCCAGCTCACTATTCCGTTATTCAAACTTTGTAGTACCGCTTGCGACTTATAGTCGTTTTATCGATTTGGGAAACTTGCTACACTGATCCCAGTCACTTCAAGTTCTCATTCTCCACAGACTAAGACAGCATCCTTAGTTCTCTAAGATACTAACGGATGTTCCTAACATCAATCCAGTGACTATCACTTGGATTGGCCTGATTGTGAATCCATATGCTCAAAGCGTATGAGACACCATGTCGTGTATATTTTTCAATGTGCGGTTTCTCGAAGAGTTTTCTCAAAAGCCAAGCTTTCACCGATAGTTATTATGGGAATATCATTTCCAAGAAATGACATATCATCATTATTTATATAGGACAGCCACTGTCAGTGCGCTCCCACTAACCTCATTATATACATAAGAATCATTTCATTTTGAATAAAATCATAAACCATTATGATCACATCAAAACGATAATTCCAAGAACCTATGCTTGCTTCAATCCAAACATGGATCGAATAACCTGCAAACCTGGTTTGCTAGTTTTGGTACGACAAAACCGACAGGATGTTATAAACATCCTCCAAAAGGTTTCCATTTAAGGAAAGCGATTTTCCCGTTAAGCTGACATATTTCATAAATGAAATACGCAGCTTTAGCAAGCATTATCCAAATGGATTTACCGTGGCAATAGGTAAAAGGTTGAATCATAGTCAACACAATGTTGATAACGATACCTTTCCGCTAAAAGCCTAGCTTTATACGTTGGTATGTTGCCATCCATGTATGTCTTCCTTGAAGACTTATATAGTACCAGTAGGCACAATGTCTTGCGGCACATCAACTAGTATCCAAACATAGTTGATATACATGGATCCATTTCGGATCATATGGTACTTTGCCATAATAGGGAGTCGATACCTTGTATCACTTCCTCATACGTAGTCAGTTGGTATAACCTCAATAAGATAAACATCTTTATGAGGTGAGATCAGAAACCCATACCCCAGGTTATTTTCTGACTCTCTCCGACCTACGCGGTTCTTGTGTATTCGAAGATTAATGGTAATAGTTTCATCCTTGATGAACTATTTTGTGTTCCATTAGGATTCGATGCCGGAATAGTATTACTCCGATTTTCATTGAGTTTACTATCCTCCCACTTACCACTGCATATCGGTATTCCTCTTAGGAAAATCGCATGGTGAACAACAATCTAATTGTTCTCTTGTGAGATGTATAAGTACAATACTTATGGTATCCCTATGATAACTTCATTTGACACTTATCCAATTTGGTTTTAGTTTGGTATCATCCAAACATATGCCTAGCATACCCAAATTTTCCGAATGAGAAACCCGGTTTCCTTCCCATTCATATCTAATATGATATCTGTCAAACAGATTATGATGGAACCTTATTCAAAATAAGTTCTTGCACTGTTAAAGCTTATCCGTTGAAGGAAAGTAGCTCAGAGCGACTCATGATTAACCTTATCATGTCCAACAAAATTTGGTTTATCCTATTCGGACACACAATCAAAATGACGTGTTCCGGGAGGAGTCCTCATTTGAAAGAATACCATACTCTTTCAAGTATTAGAAACTTATTGCTTAAGTATTTTCCATTACGGTCTAACCGTGACGGTTTAATACTTTAGTCGATCTGCTTGTCTATTTCGTGTCGAAACTTTAAAAGTTTTCGATTTGGGTTTCAAAAGAAACACATAACCATAACGCGATACTACATCCGTAAAGGTCACGAAATATTCATATTCACTTCTATCCTAGCTAGACATGGGCCCACTTGCTTCACTATGAACTATGGCTAACAGGTCGGTGGCATTTGCACTTTTACCAAGTAAATAGTGTTATAGGCACATTGCCCAATAAACTAGATTCGTAGACTTTATTTGATTAGAATAAAATTAGTCCGAGTACTCACTCTTCGAAAGTGTGGATATACGATTCTGTTGTTGTGTCCCAGACAACAATGCCACAATTAGTTTCTTCTTATCAAATCAGTTTGAGCTATTTGTTTGTCATGTTATATGTTTGAGATATTATTTATATTCAAAATATAAACTCTGTTATTCACATCTAATGTGTTTATCTCAATATCATCCTTATATAATAAAATATTTTAGTGTTCTAGAATATAAAGGTTCACCCGCAGCGGGGTAAAACACTGATATAGAGATAATGTTTCTAGTCAAACTAGTTACATTATAACAGTTTCCAAATTTAGGTACATACCCGAAGGTAGTTCCTAAACTTAGGTATATACGGTTAAAACAGCGACTTTCGTCCCGTTTCTTATTCACAGATAAATCTCTATTAAAGTCAGTATCTTGTTCAAAACAGATTCTGAACATCAATATATATTTATATACACTAAGTATCTAAAATCCAATTTTAATACTAGTAGTGAATATATTTATGACAAACATATTTGAAGTCAGAGCCTTGCTCGTCTTCAATTCCTTCATGTCTGCTTTGTTCAAATGGCAGTCACGCTTCCGCGATCCCGTTTGCCACATTTAGGCAGACATTTTGGGATATGTCATTTATCTTCCCAGAAGATTATAATGATTTTGCCTTTGCAAGTTTCAACACTCCATAAGCCTTTGGCCAAGCCTTGGCCTTCTAGAATATCGAAGTAAGGTGTGCCTTGCGCTACTTGTCTAATTGCAAACTTTGACTTTATCTCCTTGAGAATAGTCATTAACTCTCCAAGAGTTTACTATTGCAATTTTAGTACTTCTAAAATTCTAAGGATAGTTTCTTTGAAGATCCTTCAATTTCATTATCATACTTTAAGGATCTAATCCTTAGTTCTGATGCAGAAATTAAGGAGTCTACTGCGACAAGCTTAATGGATTAAGCACTAAAGTTATCATTACATAAATCTTCCAAAGATTATGCTCAACTATTTGCTTAACTCCGGACTTAGGCATAATATGTTATTTTATCAAATAAAGTAACTTATTATATGCCAGGACCATCCTGAAATTTATTCCCAATTTGAAAATTAAACCATTTAAATACATTTTCCCTAGGATTATGTTTTAAATGTCAATCTTTCAATTTTATCTTGATTTTAATAGTCCAACTATTTAATCAACGATTTTGGTACTATTTATTATAATAATTACAATAGTCCAACTATTTAATCAACTATAATTAATAGATTAAAATCAATTATATTGATTACTATAATCCAATTATAAAATCAACTATAAATGAATAGTTTGAATATAGTCCAACTATTTATTAAAACAACATTTAAATATTAGTCCAACTAACATTTAATTTATTTGACAAATGATTTGTTTTTTAAGCGCGTATGGCAAGTAATTAAACGAATATTGCAAATTCAATTCTTGCCTCTCACTATTTTTCGGCGAGCCTCTGACCCTCTGTCGAGTACTCGGGAAACCGTGTTTCCTAGTGGGCTAGGATCCCGTTAAATATCACACAATCTTGACTTTGGCCAACAAATTGTATGATAATTAACTAGGTAGATCTCTAAGATCAATTGGATCCAATCCAATTCCTAGATCCGGTAGGGGGACATCCAAGTCCGAAACATATATCTTATATATGCCAATACATCCAATGTATTACCTAACCTTTTTCCTCTGAATCAACTAAGCCTTGGCTTTGGCATAACAAACTTAGTGATCCCAGTTAAGCGCGACCCATTGACCATGGAAAGCTTCGTAATCAATGTCGATGGACAAGAAGTGGTCTTGACTTTGGCCAACAAACCACAACTTGGACAAGACACCAATATGGAACAAAGCCTTCGTGATTCAAACACACCCTCTACGGACAAAGGCCTTGACTTTGGCCAATAAGCCAATGCCAGTCTCAGATCTTGAGTGAGAATCACTCAATGGAAGGAAAACACTTAATATTGTTTGAGGCTTTTTCGAGTGCAAATTGGCAACCAATTTATTATCTTTGTTAAGGTCTCATCATCATACACCCTTAAACATGCATTCTAAAAACACATAATAAAGCACGTATAAATAAATAATAATGATATGCAGATGGATACTTTACACAATGATCCTAGATCAAATCTCTCTATTTCTCTCTCCCGCTAGCACAAGTTTTACTTCTACCCGTTACACTACACTTCTAAAGAAACCTCATTTACATTAAGGGAATAAGTGAGAAGAGAATACAAAGAATATGGAGGTATAAGGCTGGACACGCAGGTCCAATTAATAAATCAAATTTATTACAACAATTTAAAAAAATTGTCCCACCCATCTAATATCCATCCGATATACATTATTCATGCATCGCAACCATGTATTCACAAAAGCATGTTATCAATCAATCTAATCAAATTAATTAATCTGATAATTAGTGACCATCTAATGTCAAACAACCATTTGATTTTGCTCGAGTCAAACTCGTTTTGCGAATAAGTACTCAAAGTACGAATTCTCGAATTAAATTAAACTACATCATTAAATCCAATTTAATATGCATTCAATTCTAATTCACTATTTAATTCCAAATTAAATTTTACACTTCAATTACGAACCTTATGACTTAAATTCCAAATTTAATCGTTACGGGTCTCAAAGCCCGATTAACGTCCAACGTCAATTTAATTAAAGTCCAATGGGCTTTTAATTAATTTCTTGAGGCGTGGACTTTTGGTCAACTCGGGTCAAACCGAATAACCAAAATCCAATCCGGGAGTTACCCCATAAGCCCATAAATAATTTTTGGCCCATTAGGCCCAATTAAACTTTAAAGGTCCATTAAGTCGCATTTGGGCTTTATGGATGCGGTTTTAGGCCCAATTGGATCCAATCCAATTTGCCTAAACCTAACTTAGTATTACCAAGCCCATTTAGCCCAATTACAACATTAAAGCCCAAATCCAATTTTAAGGCCCAAATAATTAAATTCCAAAATCCAATTTTCCAATTTAATTATCAAAGTGTAATAACATGATTAATTACCCAAATTAACATTTCTAAAACATCAATATACACAATTAATCATGCTCATTTTCATCATCACATGTCCAACACATTTTGATTAAAATCAAACCCAATATACATGTTACATATGTCTCGGCCAAGGGAGGGGATTTTGTCCGATTCGAATTCAATTCAATTAATTCCACAATCGACATTAATCAACATTTCCGAATGATTTCCAATTCATCCAATGAACAAAAAATCAAAAAATTTCAAGACAATAAGGGCTAGTTGTATTCGGCCAACACCAAATATTTGGGGAAAAATGTTCCAAATATTTTTATTCAAATTGATCCTATCAATCTTAAATTAAAACACATTTAAGCATATTCATTCATCATCAAATTTCACAAAATCATGCTCAAATGATTTTACCCAAATTTTAAGCCCTAAACATTTCATGCTCAAACCTTGCTCTGATACTATTGTTGGTTTCTATTAAGGTCCCAAGATCAATAATAAGCATGAAATATGTGCGAATACAATCAAAGAAGTTACGGAATACTCACATCGATCGGTTGAGCGACGCGCGACGAACAAAAACAACTTTTCTACCTTGTAGCAGCTCACGGCAGTGAGCAATCCAAGCTCATTGTTTTTCGCCCAATAGTCTTCAATTTTTGAGCTCCAAGCTTCTTCGAATGGTTCCCGGCTCATGGGTGGACTTCCCTATCACATTCACATGTCTCGTAAGTGTGCTAGCACTTGTGATTTTGCCACAAAATCCCACTATTGCTTCCCTTCACTGCTCGGCAGTGAGCAAACTAGAGGAGAGAAAAATTGCCCACTTTGGCGTGTAAAGAGAGAAGAAGAATGAGAGCTGTGTCTTAAAAAATTGGTAAATGATTTTAATCAAAACATATACACAATTTTTGGCTTTCAAAAGTCAAACAATCAAAGCCTTCAACCACTCCAACAACTCACATCACTCACATCACTCAATCAAGTGACAACTTGTCACATCACTCAAAGTGACATTTGATTTGACACTTGATGTGACTAATGATTTGACACTTGATTTGACTTGTGTGCCGCACTCGTATTCAAAATGCGAATGCGTTCGCAAATAATCTCGGGCTCGGGTTCGCTAATTTTAAATTAACGAATTTTCCGTTGCGTCGTAATTAAATGATTACGCATAGCGAAGTCACTATTCACATCACTAACGAATTAATTCTAAATTAAGTCGTTCGCCCGAATTAAAATCTAATTTTAATTCCACGTCGAAATCTAATTTCGTTTAATATATCGAATATATTAAATAATCGATTAATTCAAAATTAATAGTTATCTCTCTTTATTTGATATTTTATCCCAGATAAAATATCTCCGCAATTAATCCCAGATTAATTTTCTCTCTCTTCTAATTAATCCCAGATTAATTAAAGCGCGAGTCATACGTCATCGGTGAATCTTTGGGAAGCGACCCATGAGATCCCCGGATATGTTGGCAGTAAATTCGGTCGTCGGACTATCCGAACACGTAAGTACCTCGTACTACGTTTATACCGATTTACAAGACAAGGTTGGCCTCTAGCAAAGCGCCATGCCTACCCAATTCTCCGGAAATATCCTTACAGGAATAAAGGATCTATATCAGGCATAGTATACGTAGTATTACATATTTCTGTCCAGTATCGAATGATCACGTGCTAGGCCTGGGGCTGGAATTGTGTCTGCCCCGTACGAAGAACATGTCAGATGTCTGGTGACTAGTCTCTATAATCGGATAAACATGACCTTGTCATTTTATCCCGATAGCTGCAACATTTAAGAGAACCAGTCCCTTATCATACGTGACCATCATCTACACTATGACTGGAGTGATACTTCCGTCTTGACATCACACCCAACACACTACGATTCTCAATATTCCAGCATTGGCGTACACAGAACCTGTTAAAGTCCTGGACGACCGCAACCAAAGTATATTGATTGTCGCAAGTATTAGCGGTGCAAGTCTCAGGTTAAGACCAAATACACCTACCCTGATTTCGGAATTCCATAGACACATAGTCATACTACCAATGGAATTCTGAGGGATTCTATCCAGAGCGAAGCTGTTTCCCGTACCATCGGTAAAACAAAACCTCCTATTACACTTGCATGAGTATCATATACCCAAATATATGAGAACTATGAGTGCCCTCACAACGCGCACAAGTGTAATACTAGTCTTTTACGTATTTATCGATGTCCAATCTCGATAATACTCTGACTAGGGATATTTAATGATTAATCCTTCGTGGACTGATACTGTCTCATATCATTATCCGTCCAGGAACAAATCATAAGGACCTCCTATCATTTATACATCTAGGTGATCTAATCACAAATGATAAGAGTGCAATCTCCTTTGTCACATAGTTAATTTGTATAACAACACCATGATCTGTACAAATAGTGACGCTATGGGTCATAATTGTCCAACACAACAGGCAATGAAGCATACATAACAGTCAGCACATCAAAGAACACACATAACCCAAACAACACAAACATATGTGCTGCCTTACACAAGCAATGCTCTTACGGGACTCATTACCTATTTTAGAATAAGTATGAGATGAATACCGTCCGAACGGAGTCCTAACCAGCTCAGCTACTACACCACGAAATTATCAACCAATCAAACATACACACATGCTCACATATCACGTGACACAAACTCATTACACGATTTCAAATACACAAGTATATACATTACAAACATTGTTTTATAATCTAAATCGCCATACACATGCATATATATATATCAAATATATGAATATACCTCTTATTTCGAATTCTGATACCATAGCCTTTTACAGTCCTCATATCCTTTACTCATCGATCAACACACACTGTTCAGAATTCTTATCTAACGCATTGATACAATATCTTACCAAATATACATTTCCATTCATATACATATCCTACCATCACGTACTTCTATCACTTAGGAAAGGGTTAGCTTATACCAACCCAACCTCTTTATAGCTAAATCGTATGCATTAGTCAATAACTAACTTATCCCAATAATGCATTTATACATGTGCTAACACAAATTCAAAAATCATAACTTGTTCTCTTTACCAATTCTTTATGGCCTGTTGGAGCAGTTGTGGAACCCCTAGGATCGGATCAGTTCCCCGGACAGTGAAAATGGGTGTAACCCATGGATATTAATTTTGAGTGTAAATTTAAATTATTTAATGAAATATTATATTCTATAACGAGTGTATAGGAAAAGCCTGGGACTGAATCGGAGTCCGGAAGCTCCCGAACGAACGAAAACAAAAATATTACGCGCCCAGCGCGTACGCGCACGCTATAGTGTGCCCATCCAACATTTTTTTTAGTTCTTTCAAAGCTTCAGCTCACTGACTTTCCAGTGAGCTGAATCAATTAGGGTATTTTACCCTAATTGCTTCCGGTCTTCCCTAAACACTTCAAAAACCCAAAATTTATTTTTTAATTTCAAAACCAATATTAACCATGTTATAGAATAAAAATCAAGTTTTCCAAAATATCAAATATTTTTACAAAAACATAAATTTATTCTAAATACGCACTAGCATAAATTTTGAATCCAATACACAAATCAAATTAGAATCCCATAAGAAATGTCTCGTGAACAATTCTATGTCACCCAAATGTGATCAAGTGATTCTAGAATGGCAGTCATAGCTCTAAGCTTTAATCTAGAGTTCCAAACTCTTATTAATTGTTTCATATCCAATATGAACATCTTTGACATAAATTATAAGCATGTTGTGTTTATACTTCTAAAATATCCTAATATAATTGATTAGCCTTATTCAACATTAAGCTATGTGATCATGCATCTAATACACAAATAAACATAGCTTAGGAGAAGATCAAACATTATCTAGTAAGCTTGATGCAAGATCCAATCTACTTCTCCTTTTTTGAAATTATTGGAGAACCTCCAAGGTGTGCAAGCTTGACTTCAAGATCCAATCTTGTTTCCAATGCTACCAAGCTTCACTTCAAGATCCAATCTTGATTTCTCCTAAATGAAATGTTGTAGAGACCTCACAAGCTTCTCTAAACACTTCTCTAACTTAGGCTAATCTCTATAGAATTTACTTGTATTTGAACTTGTAATTAAAACCTTATTAAAACTTGCTATTTATAGCAAAACTTAGATAATTTTTAATTAATAAAAGTTGTAATCAACTTTTAAGTGGGCTTAATCTAATTTGTCCAAATATGTATAATTAGGTGTGACTAATCTCCATTGTCTCCCTCTTAATTTAATCCAATTAAATCAAGCCAATGATTAGGAAATGGATTAGTTAAATATTTTCCACTTTGATTTAATCCAATTAAATTAAGCCAAAACCACCTATTATTACATACTTACAATTACCATAATATCCTCAAATGGTAGAAATAATTATAATTTTACAATTAAGCCCTTGTGTAATTGTTGAATTAATCCAATTAGGTCAACGTAAATAATCAATGTTATCCAATAACACTTGATTATCTTTATTGATAATTATAATATTGAATATTATCTTTTATCAAAATTAATCGGCTACCCAAGTCTCAACGAGTGCACTTCATATTGTGACTCTCTAAGTTCAGACACGTTCGTCATATAAGCCTTGCTAATATGTACGTAATTCGGCCACCTCCGAATTCGCGAAGAACACGAATGACCTTTCTGAACTATACAAGTCGAGGTCATCACATATGTTTAACAATCCCTCTGTCGTATGTTATCCGAGTTGTGCTTAGGAAACATAGAATACACCGTCAAGTTTCCAAGGCGCTCATGTCATGTCGACATGTCCATAATTCTTTTCAACTGATGCGATCCACCCTAGGTGATCGGCTTTGGCCAAAGTCTTTAAGAATTATGACTTTACTAACATGGATACATAAACCCCTTATTGTACACATATGGGCTAACGAATCCTATCTTACTTCGCACTTGATTACTGAGTGCATCGGTCCACACCCAACGGACATCTAAAGGCCAGACCATGAAAGGTTTCTGACATACATAGCGTCAAAGTGCGAAGGATCTCACACAAAATCAATACTATCATATAGTCAAAGGATTACATATGCTACTCGACTCGAGGAGATTCCTATTGACGGTGGTGTTTACTTCAAACTATTAGGAATCACATGTGAGTCATTCAGTATTCGCTCCAACGAATACCCAATTTCTATACGAGTTTCCAAAACTCATGGTACATCGCGTTAAACTATTGTAACTCAAATTTCAATATACGACATGTGCTAGTCTTCTAGGTTATAGGAATTCGACGGTATTTCAAAACCAATGACTAAGAATATTTACTTAAAAATAGTTTACACCTAGTGTCAAAACTATTCTAAGGTCGATGTCATTCTTAGCATATCTATACATCAATTAATACGCGTAATGACAATACCATTGTAAAGTATGAAATGAAAATGTAGTTATTTTATTAATAAATAATAAAATGTATAATTCAGATTGGCACTCCAAGCAACAACTCCATCATATCCAACTCATACATATCTTATCATCACATACATATACTAATACGTGTTCATATACTTATATATATATATATATATATATATATATATATATATATTCATTTATATACATGTATACATACCATTATCGGTTAATACATTTGCATACATCCATACATACACATAGATATTAAGCTCATCTCACATCTCACTTCATATAATAACAATAACAAAGATTCATACATGTGGTGGTCGATTAACTTAACTATACATACCTTGAGCTCCGTTCTCAAAATCATCTCTTACCATCCTCATTCATCCTAAACACTTCAACCTTTTATATATATATAATATATATATATATATATATATATAATCAACATTCAAGTTCTCATCGCATGATTACTTACATGGCTTCGCGAGCACTCCAGGCCCTAGACAAATATGTCAAAATGAATCGCGAAACATCGTCAGAATCGCGACTTACGGTATTCTCGATTTAACTACGATAAAATTATGGATAATTCCGGGACAACCAAATCAAGTCTGATTTTAATGTTTTCAGTTCCATTACTCTTAAAACACCATTACAAAGTAATTCATACACTCGTTAACTTAAATCCTCGATTTTCGCATTTTTATAAAATCTTCCAAAAAAGTTTCCTCAAACACTACAGAAGGGTCTCGAACCCTCTGAACCTATCCAGATTTATCCAAAGATTATCGTATCATCATATATATCTTATATCTATCATCAGATCAAAAACACATCGATATACGGAAAATCCACTTTAACTGGAAACTTACTTAACCTATCGTTCCGTTTTCACTTGAATTCTACCAAATACACATATTCAATATGCTCATACCCAAATAATTCAATTTATATCAATACGCTACTCTAAAGATAATGGATACATCCAAATATTTAACGGAAAACTTAAAATTAACGAATTTTTACCAAGTGGTCTTACCGAGATTTCGAGGGCATATACGGACTCCAAATGATCCCACAAACGTACTAGAATCGACTGAATTCTGATCGTAGCTATTGTTCATTCATGGATCACTATTCATCAAAGCTTCCATCCTCATTTCGCGTGCCACCGTATATGCAATGGAAAATCCATTACTGTCAACTTGTAGTACTCTCTGAGAGCTTCGATTTGGCGGGTGGCTCGGGCCGTGAAATGAAGCGATGAGCCGAGATCGAGAAACCCAAGCCGTGCATTATATCCTCCATTTCACATTGTTGCTGACGTTTTCGGTGTCGCTACCAGCCACCATTGGACGTAGGGTGGCCGGGCGCAGCTTCTGATGTCGTCACGACGGCCGACTGGCTGCCGGCATGCTCAAGCCACTACTGATTCAATTTTGGAGACGGGGGTGCGTGTGTGAGATTTGGAAAGCCTATGAAATTTTTGAAATTTCTTGAAACTTCGAGGTATATATAGAGAATTTTCGAAAATTATAATCTGACCCCGCGAAATTGCAATCACGTCTTTGTCATAGGGTTTTCACAATTTTTCATATTTTGGAAGCCCTTCTAATACAAGTTTCGAAAAGTGTTCAACACGAACGCTTGTTCATCTCAGAAGAGAAAATCCAATGGTTCAAGAATCAACTTAACCGGAGTTCGTTTGCTATTTTTATAGTTAAAATAATAAATTTTTACGCGTATAACAATATAATCAGATTTCGCACTGATTCTCGAAATCACGCGTTTTCCAACACGACGAAGCTTCACTTTAAAACATCCCGATCTATTTTTCAGCACATATACTCTTATTTTCGAACATCATCTAGTTTCAAAACATAAACTTTAATTTGAAAATCTTCCAGCACTGTTCTGAAAAATTCGAGATATATATATATATATAGTATTAGGACCATATAGATTCTATTATTTTAGCAAATAATAATTTACTAATTGATCCATAAAATGATAATTTATTAATTTATTGAAAGATTTTTTATTTTGAAAAATATCCAATTCATAGTATTTAATTTTTTTTTAATTTTTTAAATTTTGTATAACCTGAACTTGACTTGATCTTATTTATGAATTTATTTATTTTATTTGAGTAGTAGTTAGTTGCCATAAATTGGTAATAATATGATTCTTTGAAGAGGTTTAGTTCCAAACATTGTAAAATTAGGATCTCATATAATATGACTTCAGATAATTTTTACCGACCTTTAATGTAATTAGTTAGGTACCGCCCTTTGTGCGGGTTGAACATATATTTTAGATATTAATCTTGTAAATGTTCTGGATCTTATCGGTTTTATAGTCTAAATAAGACAATTGATTTACTTACATGTAATATTTATGTCTTTTCGTTAGTCTCTCAGTTCTCAAATAATATTTCTAATTCACCGTACAATAGCTAATAATCAAAGTTTACATCCTGAAGTATGGTAAATAATAAAATTCATGAAAATAAAAAAACTTATAGAAATAATTCATAATAAAATAACAAATAACAATAGACTCGAAATCCAAATAATTGTCCAAGTTTTGTGAGCGGTTACAATTTAGGTTTCTTATTTTAATAATTAATAATAAAAACATTAGTTGTAGACATTAGGTGCCACATATATATATATATATATATATATATATATATATATATATATATTTTATAGAAGATTATAATATTTCTTGTTATTATAATAGACAGTAAAAAAATTAATTGTAGAGATTAAGTGTCATGTGACACGATGAGAAAACTTAAAATGTTTAAATTTTATATTTTATATATACATTGTCAGATTATCTGTGATATTATTCAAAAATTAATCGGATAATATAATATTTTTTTATTATTATAATATGGTTCTTATATAATAGATTTATTTATTTAATTTTATAATTTATAGATTTATTAATTTAATTTTATAATTTATAGATTTATTAATTTAATTTTATAACTTTAATATGAAGCCAATATGATTTTATTTAATAGATTTATTAATTTAATTTTATAACTTTAATATGTATATTTATTGTAATATGATTTTATTTAATAGACTTATTAATTTAATTTTATATCTTTAATATAAAGCCAATATGATTTTATTTAATATAATTATTAATTTAATTTTATAATTTTAATATGAAGCCGTCATGTGGCGCAATGAGAAAGCTTAAAAATGTTTAAATTTTAATAGATTTATTAATTTAATTTTATAACCTTAATATGAAGTCGTCACGTAACTCGATGAGAAAACTTAAAAATATTTAATTTTTATATACGTATAAATGGTCATAAGTTCGAACTCTAAAAATAATTTTTTGTGTAAAATATGGATAAAGTTATGTATATTATGTTTTTAATGGGATTTTTGTATATTGGACACAATCTTTTACTACTTTCTGCATTCAAGAAATAAAAATAATAATCAAGGAGTTACATTGCCCTAATGAATGGATGTTTTTGAGTGATGATCGTATTATTGAAAACATCATGAGAAATGATAGAAAGGAATTGAAGTACCCAAATCAATGGATATTGACACTGACTAATTTCTTGTTGCAAAATGATAATTTCATGTCGATATCAATTTAGAGATGAAATCCAAATAGATATCAGTTTTAATATGGATCAAATATTAAAAATATATTTTACCAAAAGCCTTATAAACATATCATATGGATTTATTTACAAAATATTAATTTATTAGTTTATATAATTAGTTGGTTCTTATAAAAATTTGGGAATTGTTTTATAATTTATTATCTTATAATTTTATCGAATTATTAATTTAGCACATTGGTCCTAAGTCGGGATTGGGAAAAACTATTATTTAATCAAGATTAACAATTTATCAAGTATTAATTTGTTAAGGATATAGAGAGAAGAAATTAGATGGAAAAAAAAAAAAAACCAAGCACTAAGAAGAAAAAATTATTTTTAATTAGATGAGTATTCGCACATTATTATGATTTTTATTTTTACCTATTAACGCTTTATATCCAACCAATGTGGAGATTGATGAAAATCAGAATTGCACTAAGTCAATTTGATGTAGGCACCTCCATGAAAAGAATTAAATAAGTAAAATGTGGGTAGAGAAAAATTCATTTGTTTCCTTTTAAAATGAAAAATGTCTATTTCATAATATTGTACATATATTTATAGTGATAATAATAATAAATCAATCACATTTAACTGAAATCACTAGTTATATTGATAAATTCACTCACCTACAAATGACAAATACATTTATTAAATTAAGATCATTCACCACCTATAAATAACAAGTACATTTATTAGATCAAGTTCATTAACATATAAATACATTCATCACATTTAATTCATTCACATATTAAAAATGATAAATATATGTTGTGATGAAACACACACAATAGAGGTGATGTGAGAGAAAACTCTTCTTTATTTCTCACTAAACAAAGAATTACAAAGCTTACAAATCCAAGCTTTACAAAAAACTCTCAAACACTTTACTCTATATTATACACTCACTTATGAGTTCTGGGATACTTAACAATGGTCCTCAAGGCTCCTTTTATAATGCCCAAAACCGTGTGAACAGTGTCACACAGTTTGACAACTGTCAGCAAATTGGAGGCAAGTCCTCTCATACTTTCGGTGGATTTTGGTTATTCTTCATGCTGTCAACTTTAACTTTCGGCGCTGGCTTCTAAGTATGCATCCTTACTGCATGTATACTATAACAAATCTCCCCCTCGGTGAAGATTTCCCCAAAATCTGAGCCGACCATCAATCATCCAAATCGGATCCTAAAAAAGATCCTCCCCTGGCTGCATCTGTATGACTGCCTACGTACCCTGAGTTGGGATCAAGCCAATCGTAGTTCTCTAAATCTCCCCACTCTGACTATGTGGAGAGTTTTGTCATCCCGGCTATAGCACGACATATTTCAAGCTTCTCCTTCAGTAAAACCTTCATGAACATATCGGCACCGTTGTCGTCGGTGTGAATTTTCCTGAGTTCTAACAGCCTTGAGCTCAGGACGTCCCGTATCCAGTGATACCTCACATCGATATGTTTTGACCTCGAGTGAAATGTTAAATTTTTACCAAGGTAGATAGCACTTTGGCTATCGCAATACAAAGTGTACTTCTCCTGCTTGAAATCCAATTCCTGGACAAATGTCTTCATCCACAGTAATTCCTTGCAAGCTTCTATCATTGCAATGAATTATGCCTCTGTTGTAGAAAGTGCAACACATCTCTGCAACCTAGACTGCCATGCCACAGCTCCCCCTGATAGAGTAATCAGATACCCCGAAGTAGACTTTCGGGTATCCACATCTCCTGCCATATCTGAATCGGTGTAGCCCATCAACACTGGCTTGTTGCTTCCAAAACATAATCTCATCTTGGATGTGCCTCGTAGATACCGCATTATCCATTTGACAGCATTCCAGTGTTCTTTTCCTGGGTTTGACATAAACCGGCTGACCAAACCAACTGCGTGTGCTAAGTCTGGCCTCGTGCACACCATGACATACATAAGACTTCCCACTGCTGAGGTGTATGGAACCTGTTTCATTTCCTTATTCTCTGTCTCAGTAGAGGGACTCTGTTGTATACTTAATCTAAAGTGGGTAGCAAGAGGAGTGTTAACCGCTCTAGCCTTGTCCATCTAGAATCTCTGAAGTACTTTCTCGATGTACTCCTCATGTGACAAGTATAACCTCCTGGCATTCCGATCACGGCCGATCATGATGCCAAGAATCTATTTAGCCGGCCCCAAGTCTTTCATCTCAAAAGACTTACTCAGTTGCTGCTTCAAATGATCAATCCTCGATTGATTTTGGCCAACTATCAACATATCATCTACATACAGCAGTAAGATGATAAAGTCATCGTCAGAAAATTTTTGAACGAAAACACAATGGTCTGAAGTGATCTTCTTGTATCACTGCTCCCCTTATAACCGACTCGAACTTCACGTACCACTGTCTCGGTGCCTGTCTCAAACCGTAGAGGCTTTTCCTGAGTCTGCACATATAGTCCTCTTTCCCTCTGACTCTGAAGCCTTCTGGTTGCTCCATATAAATTTCTTCTTCCAGATCTCCGTGAAGAAATGCGGTATTGACATCCATCTGCTCAACTTCCAGGTCGAGGCTTGCTGCTAAGCTGAGTACTACCCCGATGGATGACATCTTCACAACTGGAGAGAAGATTTCATCAAAGTCAATGTCTTTCCTCTGATTGAATCCCTTGATGACTAGCCTGGCTTTGTACCAGGGTTGTGAAGTGTGCTCCTGTTGCTTCACTCTGTACACCAATTTGTTCTTCAAAGCCCTTTTGCCTCTTGGTAATTTTACCAACTCGAAAGTGTGATTGTCATGCAAAGATTTCATCTCATCTTGCATGGCTTCCTCCCACTTTTCCTTGTCATATGTTTCCACATCCTCCTTGTAGCTCTCGGGTTCTCCCCCGTCAGTAAGCAGCACATACTCATATGCATAGTATTTGGTTGAAGGTCGCCTCTCTCTGTCAGACCTTCTCTGTGGAACTGTTGGTGTAGCTTCTAGTACTGGTGGTTTATCATGATCATTATCTCTGGGAGCTTCAACACTTGTACCCTCATGTCTAGAAACCTCATCTTCAACTTGTGCTGACACCGGTGTATGAGGTTCTGGATTCACATCTCTGTATAGCTGGGGCATTGTCTTCATCTCCTTTCTGATATCTTCTATGGTCTGGTCTTCAATAAAGACAACATCTCGGCTTCTGACAATTTTCTTCTCAACAAGATCATACAATTTGTAGCCGAAATCATCTTGGCCATATCCAATAAAGACATACTGTCGCGTCTTTACATCAAGTTTGTATCTCTCGTCCTTTGGGATGTGTACAAATATTTTACACCCAAAAACATGCAAGTGTTCATAAGACACTTCTTTACCTGTCCAGGCTTGGTTAGGAACATTACCTTTTAGTGCGACCGTTGGGGACATGTTCAAAACATGTATTGTTGTGTTGAGTGCCTCCCCCCAAAATGTCTTCGGCAGCTTAGCTTGTGACAGCAAGCTTCTGACCATTTTGCATAAGGTTCTGTTCATTCTCTCAGCTAGGCCATTCAGTTGAGGTGTCTTCGGAGGTGTCGTTTGATGTCGGATTCCTTGCGTCTTGCAGTACTGATCAAATGGACCTCTGTATTCTCCACCGTTGTCTGTTCTGATGCACTTCAGTTTCTTGTCGGTTTCTCTCTCCACCAGGGCATGAAACTCCTTGAACACTCCCAACACTTGATCTTTTCTCTTCAAGGTGTATGCCCAGATCTTCCTTGAATGATCGTCTATGAATGTCACAAAGTAAAGTGACCCACCAAGTGTTCTCGTCTACATCAGACCATATACATCTGAATGTATGAAATCAAGTACCTCCGGTTTCCGCTGAGGCGGGGAGCTCTGAAAGGACACTCTGTTCTGATTTCCAGCCATGCAGTGTTCACACTTTCGTAAGTGTGAGTTCTTCAATTTGGGAAGAACATTCCGCCTGCGTAGTATTTCCATCCCTGTTTGACTCATGTGACCGAGCTTTTTATGCCATAACTCGGTTGCCTCATTACTGTTGACTGTATTTATGCTACTATTGGAAATCTTAGCATGCATCAAATACAGTGTTGAGTCTTTCTTACCTCGTGCCACCACCATTGATCATTTAGTGAGCTTCCAGGTTCCGTCACTAAAGGTGCTGCAGAAACCTTCATCATCTAGCTTGCCTGTTGAGATCAGGTTTAACCGGATGTCCGAGATGTGCTTGACTCCCTTTAACACTAGCCTTGTCTCGTTGTCTATTTCAAGGCAGATGTCTCTAATACTGACGACTTTGGACTGGCAGTCATTCCTCATCTTTACACCAGCGTAGTCCCCTGGCGTGTAAGATGAAAAGAAGTCTCTGCGAGATGTGGCGTGTATGGAGGCGCCACTATCTATCACCCAACTGGTCTCGTGGCTGGTAAGATTCACAACATCTTCTTCATACATAATACAAAATTCTTTGGAGGTTTTATCGGTGGTAGTATCAACTCTTTCTTGGTTAGAGTCATCATCTCTCATGGACTGCTCGTTCTTCAGTTTGTAGCAATCCCTCTTCATATGGCCTTTCTTCTTACAATGGTAGCACTCAATATCCCTCGTTCTTGATTTCCCCCGGTTCTTGCCTGATTTACGTGGGCCTCGGCTTTTACTCATCCCCCTTCTGGTGTTCTTTTCTGTCACTAAGGCTTCTGAGGTTGAGGCTGATGTTGACTCCTGAATTCTCGTCCTCTTTTCTTCCTCGAAGATCCTGGTCTTTGCCATCTCCATAGTGACTCTCCCATATGCGGCTGAATTTATCACCGTAGATTTGAACATTCCCCAAGATTCTGGTAATGTATTAAGGAGTATTAAGCCATTTACCTCATCACCGAAATCTATGCCCAATCCCGAAAATTCTTTCATGGTTCCGAGGAAATCGTTGATATGGTCCGCCATAGCTGTACCTTATTGGTATTTCAACCCCATCATTTTCTTGATGTAGTACAGCTTGTTGTTGCCAGTCTTTGCTCGGAAAAGCTCCTTGACCGGCGTAAACACACATGTATAACGCAAGCGCACGTATCGTTCAAGTAGTATAAAAATATCGATCCCACGAGGACTTAATTTCTACTGTTGTTATTAATTATTGAATCTATTTTTTTACAATATCTAATTAAATGGAGAAGAGAGAGATTGTTTGTTTGTTTGTTTGGTAGAATGTGGCTTTGCTAAATAATAAATAAATAGAAAGACAAAAGAAAATACTAAAGAAAATACAAAAGACACAAAGATCTAGGGTTGTGATTTCTTCCAATATCATTTTAAAGATGAAGTGATTATTTTATAGTTGGGTAATACAATGATTTATTAACCTGGAACACGAAATTATGTAAAAGCCTCTTCCGATGGTCAGACACAAATACCCAGTATAACCCAATTGAACCATATTCCTATGTCAATCAAATTACCTGGATTCATTCAGATTAAGTTCCAATTATGGCTACCCCCGCCCGACAGGTATATTCCTATCCTGTAAGGAAATCTATTAAAGGGTTATCTATTCTCAAGGAAGATCGTGGGCTATTGAGTCTAAGGTCTTTAACCTAAAATCCATTTTCCAAGTTCATTTTAAGTTTTCCAGTTCAATTTTATTAATGGCCAGTTAATAAAAAGCATTAAGATTAAGACTCAATAAATAAACCTTTAAATTACCCAAACTATAATCTAACCCTTATAAACCGGTGATATTGAAATTCATCACAACCCCAGATAACTAATTTAATTACAACACATAACTAGGGCTAGTAACAACTGAAAAGTAAAAGACATAAAGTAAAAGTGCTGAAAAGTAAATTACAATAAAATGCTAAGGTAAATGGAATTACTTTTACTACTACTAATTTAGATATCTCCCATAAAATATATATAAACTTGTGATAATATACCAACCGACCAATCTGGCGGTATCCTGATTAAGTCAAATTAAGTCCAACCAGCCATTAAGGCGGTATCATAATTAAATTACCAACCGACCAATATAGCGGTATCCTTGATTAGTCAGGTTTAAACCAGATTAAAATAAATTGTCAACCGACCAATATAGCGGTATCCCTTTTAAGTCAGTATTTTAAATAGTAAATATATTATTTTTAAGGGAGATTAATCTAAATAGTAACAATAAAAGAATTACCTTTCACCCTAGCTGGGGAAGTTACCTATTCATGGTGAATAGTAAAACTGTAAAAAGTAAAAAGTAAAAATTAAATTACTATTATTACAAAAAGTAATTAAAATTATTTACAAAACAAAAAATTAAAAAACTAAAAAAAACTAAAAGAACTCTCTCTTTAGAGAGAATTGAAGAGAGAGAGAGGTGTGTTGAAATATGAAAAT
>SKCR01008522.1:0-64847 GCA_019454045.1 Zanthoxylum bungeanum
ATAAATAGAAATATATAAAACCTTTTCTACTCTCTCCACATGCAGCAGTACATTACACGATTTTTTCTCTCTTCTCCCTCTCTTTTTCTTCTCCTCTCTTCTTCACGGTCTCAAGACCGATTCTTCTTCTCGTTTTTCTGGTTAGACCGATTTTGAGAAGCAAATAAGAAGATGGTGCTAGCACACACACTGGGTTATACTTAGGTGATAGGGAACGAATTCATGTGCTTGGATTTATTTTGGAGCTTGAAGCTTTGAGCTTCCATGGTGCTCAACAATGGCCGAATCTTGGAGGATCCAAACCAGTCCAAATCGCACAGCCCACTGCAAGATGAAGCTACTGCCGTGACTTGGAGGGAGCCAAAAACGCATCTTGTTCTTCATCCATCAAAACCGAATTCAATGTGAGTTGATTCCGCCACCTCCTTTGATGTGTTCATATGTGGTTTTTATGCTTTGTTTGTGATCCTTGGGACTTTGATTTAACTCTTACAATAATGTCTAACAGGTTCCTGATCTCACCTCATGTAGATATTAATCTTATTGAGGATAATGAGCCGGCTACGTATGAGGAAGCGATACAAAATATCGATTCCGCTTTATGGCAGAAGCCATGAAGTCCGAGATGGATTCCATGTACGCCAACCAAGTTTGGACACTGGTTGATGCACCAGAGAGTAAAGCCTATTGGATCAGATGGATCTTCAAGAAGAAGACCGACATGGATGGCAACGTACAAACGTACAAAGCTAGGCTTGTAGCGAAGGGGTATCGTCAACAATATGGTATTGATTATGACGAAACCTTCTCACCCGTTGCCATGATTAAATCCATTCGGATAATGCTTGCAATAGCTGCATATTTCGATTATGAGATATGGCAGATGGACGTTAAAACCGCTTTCCTTAACGGAAACCTTTTGGAGGATGTTTATATGCAACAGCCTGACGGTTTTATCGTACCTAGACTTGCAAACAAGGTTTGTAAGTTAAATCGATCCATTTATGGATTGAGGCAAGCATCACGGTCATGGAATCAGCGTTTTGATGAGATCATAAAGAATATGATTTCGTGCAAAACGCAGATGACCCTTGTGTATACAAGAAGGTTAGTGGGAGAGCACTTACTTTATTGTCCTTTATGTCGACGACGTATTGCTTATAGGCAATGACATTCCCATGCTAACGTCGGTGAAAGCTTGGCTTTCATTAAAAGCTGCTTGGACTCTCACAGAGTACATACATTGATAAAGTGTTGAAGCGATTCAACATGGAACAATCCAAGAGGGGATTGGTTCCAATGGTACGTGGTACCTCTTATTCTAAGGACATGTGTCCTAAGACTCAGGAAGAGAGAGACAACATGAGTCGGATACCGTTCGCCTCGGCAGTCGGATCGATCATGTATGCCATGATATGTACACGACCTGATGTCTCATATGCTTTGAGCATGTGCAGTCGCTATCAGGCCGATCCAGGTGAAGGTCACTGGATAGCAGTTAAGAATATCCTTAAGTATCTTAAACGAACTAAGGATGCTTTCTTAATTTATGGAGGTGGAGAACTTGCGGTATCTGGGTATACCGATGCAAGTTTCCAAACCGACAAGGATGACTACAAGTCGCAATCCGGGTACATTTTTTGTTGAATAACGGAGCAGTGAGCTGGAAATCTTCCAAGCAAGATACTGTTGCCGATTCAACAACAGAAGCGGAGTTACATCACTGCATTTGAAGCAGCAAAGGAGGCAGTTTGGATCCAAAGTTCCTAATCGGATTAGGAATAGTTCCGTTAGCAGCTGAGCCCGTTCCATTGTATTGTGACAATAACGGGGCTATAGCTCAGGCTAAGGAACCAAGGTCTCATCAACGGTCCAAGCATGTTCTTCGACGTTACCATCTGATTCGGGAGATTATACATCGTGGCGATGTAAAGGTCGAGAAGGTCACATCAGATGACAACATTGCAGATCCGCTGATGAAGGCTGTTCTTCAGCAAGTTTTTGAACGACACATACATAGTTCGGGTATTAGATGCTTGAGTGACTGGCTATAGGCCAAGTGGGAGATTGTTAGACATTATGTCCCATAGCGTCACTGTTTGTAAATGATATTGTATTATTGTACAAAATTAACTATGTGATAATGAAATTGTCTTTTGCCGTTTTGTAATATTTTCTTTTTGATATATAAATGGCGAAAGTCCATATGATTAATACCGGATTGAGATGATATGAGACAGTATCAATCCATAAAGGTTTAATCATTAAATATCCCTAGTCGAGTATTATCGAGATCGGACATCGATAATGCGGAATAGACTAGTATTGCGCTTGTGCACGTTGTGAGGGCACAACGACATAGTTCTCATATATTTAAGTATTGGATACTTATGCAAGTGCGATAGGAGGTTGTGTTTTACCGATGGTACGAAAAACAGCTTCGTTCTGGATAGACCCCGCGGAATCCCATTGGTAGTATGTCTGCGTGTCTATGGGAGGCCGCATCAGGGTAGGTGTATATGGTCTTAACCTGAGACTTACATCGCTAGTACTTGCGACAATCGGTAAACTTTGGTTTTGGTGGTTGGGGACCTTCACACGGTTCTGTGTACACACTCTTCTGGGTTTATCGAGAATCGTAGTGTACTGGATGTGATGTCGAGATGGAAGTATCACTTCAGACATATGGAGGTGATGATCACGCAGGACACAGAACTAGTACTCTATAAAAGGTTGCAACCATCGGGACAATATGACCAGGTCAGGATTGTCCGATTTAAAGAGACTAGTTGTTTGATGTCCGATATATGTTTCGTACGGGCCAGACACATTTCCAGCCCCAGGCCTAACATGTGATCATCCGATACTGGTTCGATATACGCAATACTACGGTATACTACGCTCGATATAGATCTTATATTCCTATAAGAATATTTCTGGAGAATTGGGTAGGCATGGCGCTTTGCTAGAAGCCAACCTTGTCTTGTGAATCGGTAAAAACGTAGTACGAGGTACGTACGTGTTTCGGATAATCCGACGACCGTATTTACTACTGCCACATATCTGGAGATCTCTTGGGTCGCTTCCCGAAGATTCACCAATGACGTATGATTCAAACTCGATTAATCTTGGATTAATTACAGAGAGACTTTATCTTGGATAAAGTACTATACATAGAGAGAGAACGATTAATTTGGAATTAATCGTAAAATTATTATATTCGATATAATAATCGAAATTCGATTTCGAAGCGAAATTAAAATTAGATTTTAATTCGGGCAAACGAGTTAATTTAGAATTAATTCGTTAGCGACGTAAATAATAATTTCGCTAGGCGCAATTATTTATTTAAATTCGATTTAATTAACGTCGCGACGTAAGTTCGGTATTTCGGAAATATCGAACCCGAACGCGTGAGTGCACGTGGGCCCACTTTCATTTTGAAACATGTGGGGCCCACATGACACATGTCATATTATGCATTATTTAACTCTAATGCATTGCATGGAGATAGTGTACAATGCACTCAATGGTTTTGCATGGAAATTGAGTGTTTGACACTCTAAGCCATTGCATGATTTGTGTCATAAGTTTATTATTAATTTAATAAATATTATGGCATAAATATAAATTGATTTTTTGTAACAAAAATCATTGAACTCTCCCTCTCCTCTCTCCATTGCCGAAACTACATGCAGTTTTGGGCTTTCCATTTCTTCATTTTTGTGGCAAGATTTGAAGAAGTTGTGCATTCAAAATCACAACAAAGGCTAGCACCTTCAAGGGATCATACATAGGTGATATGGGAAACTAATCCTTGAGCTTGGGAGGATCAAACAAAGCTTGGAGCTGCACTTTCCACCTTGGCCAAATTCATCACTGCACAAAGGAGAAGTTTTCATTTCATCAACGCATCCGCATTCCGATTTTTGTGAGTATGATTCCGCCATACTTCAATATTGTTCATTCATTTATATATATATTTTGTTTGCTCTTGTTGATCTTGGGGCTTGGTAATAGAAACCAACACCGAAGACAACAAAATTAATTAAGAATCCGATGTGGGATAAATGCTAATTTAATCTTAGCCATTGGATCTTAATTTAGTGGTTTAATGAGATTATAAAACCCTAATAAGAGTTTGGGCTGAATTGGAATTCAAAACAAAAAACAAAAAAAATTTACTATTGACTTTTTTATTTATTTATTTATTCCAATTCCCAAAGTGCCCCTACAGTCATTCACCAATCCATAAGCAACTATGGAACCTCATAAATGATCTGTTCAATAATTAAACACATTGAACCATTTACGAACAATTCCTACAGCAATAATATATGCTGTTAAATTTGTATTGTGCACTGTTAACCATTGATTTCGACTTTGTTGTGTGTGACCTTTTGGGTTCCCCTCAAGTTGGACATGAAATGAATCGGGATAATTTAATCGAACATAAATTATCCTTCGATCAGATGGTCATTCGATTTCATTGACCAAGGTTGACATCTAGCAACATGCCAAGGCCCCCAAATAAGAAGGAAAAATATATATACCCATTCTGTATGCGATTTACATAAGATACGATCCTTCGCCTCACTGTATCCCCACCGTTTGACCTAGGGTATGGAAAGTGTCCACCCATATAATAATGATATGCGGATGGATACTTTACACATTGATCCTAGATCAAATCTCTCCATTTCTCTCTCCCGCTAGCAAAAATATTTCTTCTACCCGTTACACTACACTTCTAAAGAAACCTCAATTACATTGAGGGGAATATGTGAGAAGAGAATACAAAGAATAGAGAGGTAATAAGGCTGGACACGCAGGTCCAATTAATAAATCAAATTTATTACAACAATTTCTAAAATTGTCCCACCTATCTAATATCCATATGATATACATTATTCATGCATCGCAACCATGTATTCACACAAGCATGTTATCAATCAATCTAATCCAGTTAATTAATCTGATATTTAGTGATCATCCAATGTTCAAACAACGATTTGATTTTGCTCGAGTCAAACTCGTTTTGCTTACAAGTACTCAAAGTACATATTCTCAAATTAAATTAAACTACATCATTAAAACCAATTCAATATGCATTTAATTATAATTCGCTTATTTAATTCCAAATTAAACACTACACTTTAATAATAAACCTTTTACGACTTAAATTCCAAATTTAATCGTTTCGGGTCTCAAAGCCCGATTAACGTCTAACATCAATTTAATTAAAGTCCAATGGGATTTTAATTAATTTCTTAAGGCGTGGATTTTGGTCAACTCGGGTCAAACCGAATAACAAAAATCCAATCCGGGATTTACCCCATAAGCCTAGAAATCAATTTAGGCCCATTAGGCCCAATTAAACTTTAAAGGTCCATTAAGTCGCATTTGGGCTTTATGGAGGCAGTTTTGGGCCCAATTGGATCCAATCCGATTTCCCTAAACCCAACTTAGTACAACTAAGCCCAATAAGCCCAATAACAACAATTGAAGGCCAATTTCCAAAATTAGCCCATTTCAATTAAATTGCCAAATTCCAAATTCCCAATTTAATTACCTAAAGTGCATTACACAATTAATTATCCAATTAACATTTCTAAAACATCAATTAGCACTAATTAATCATGCCATTAACATTAAAACATGTCCAACACATTTTAACAAAAATCAAACCCAATTGCATGCTTTAATACTCTCGGCAATTTGGGGAATTTTACGTCCGATTCGGTTTCAATCCAATTAATTTCACAATCGACATTAAATCATATTCCTGAATGATTTCCAACACATCCAATGATCAAAAATCAAAAATCCCAAGACATATTAGGGCTAGACTATTCGGCCAACATATCAATTTGGGGAAAAAATGATCCAATCAAAATTTCTTGAAATTAATCCAATCAAACTTCAATTCAACATCAATTAAGCATACAAAACCATCCAATTTCATTTAAACATGCTCAAAATAAATTTACCCAAATTTTAACCCTAAACGTTTTCATGTTTTTAACCATGCTCTGATACCATTGTTGGAGATTCTAAGGGTCCCAAGGATCATAAATCGAGCATGAACATGTGTGAATACAATCGAGGAAGTCGCGAAATACTCACATCGATCGGTTGAGCGACGCGGGAGGCAACAAAAAATAGAAATTCTGCTCACTGGTTCTCTTTACTGCTCACGGCATTGCACATCTTTGAGTCTCCAAATTCGGCCATTGTTGGTCCTTCGAGCAAGCTCCAAGCTTCGTTGAATTGTTCCCGGCTCATGGGTGGACTTCCCTATCACCTTCGCATGTCTCTCGGAGTGGTAGATCTCTTGATTTTTGCCACAAAATCAAGCACTTTTGCTTCCCATTTTCTTCCATTTCCACGGCAATTCACTACCAAGAACAGAAGAGAATTTCAGCCCTAGTGGGTGTTGGAAAAAATAACCAAGCCCCAAGATCAACAAGAACAAGCAAAATATATAAATACATGAATGAATAAATTGAAGTATGGCGGAATCATACTCACAATACTTGAAAATGGATGCTAAGATGATGCGAAATTCCTCCCTTGTGCAGTGAAGCTCTCGGCCAAGAAGAAAAGAGGGACTCCAAGTCGAGTTTGATCCTTCCAAGCTCAAGGATTAGTTTCCCATATCACCTATGTATGATCCCTTGAAGGTGCTAGCCTTTGTTGTGATTTTGAATGCACAACTTCTTCAAATCTTGCCACAAAAATTGAAGAAATGGAGAGCCCAAAACTGCATGTAGTTTCGGCAATGTGAGAGAGAGAGGTTGAATGATTTTTGTTACAAAAAATCAATTTATATTTATGCCATAATATTTATTAAATTAATAATAAACTTATGACACAAATCATGCAATGGCTTAGAGTGTCAAACACTCAAACTCCATGCAAAACCATTGAGTGTACTGTACATTATCTCCATGCAATGCATTAGAATTAAATAATGCATAATAAGACATGTGTCATGTGGGCCCCACACGTTTCCAAATGAAAGTGGGCCCACGTGCACTCACTCGTTCGGGTTCGATATTTCCGAAATACCGAACTTACGTCGCGACGTTAATTAAATCGAATTTAAATAAATAATTGCGCCTAGCGAAATTATTATTTACGTCGCTAAAGAATTAATTCTAAATTAACTCGTTTGCCCGAATTAAAATCTAATTTTAATTTCGCGTCGAAATCGAATTTCGATTATTATATCGAATATAATAATTTTACGATTAATTCCAAATTAATCGTTCTCTCTCTATGTATAGTACTTTATCCAAGATAAAGTCTATCCGTAATTAATCCAAGATTAATCGAGTTTGAATCATACGTCATTGGTGAATCTTCGGGAAGCGACCCAAGAGATCTCTGGATATGTTGGCAGTAAATACGGCCGTCAGATTATCTGAATACGTACGTACCAAGTACTACGTTTTTACACGATTTACAAGACAAGGTTAGCCTCTAGCAAAACGCCATGCCTACCCAATTCTCCAGAAATATTCTTATTGGAATATAAGATCTATAACAGGCGTAGTATACCGTAGTATAGTGTATATCGAACCAGTATCGGATGATCACATGTAAGGCCTGGGGCTGGAGATGTGTCTTCCCCGTACGATACACATATCGGACATCAAGCAACCAGTCTCTTTGAATCGGATAATCCTGACCTAGTCATATTATCCCGATGGTTGCAACCATTATAGAGTACTAGTTCTGTATCCCTCGCGATCATCATCTCCATATGTCTGAAGTGATACTTCGATCTTGACATCACACCCAATACACTACGATTCTCGATAAATCCAGAGAGGTGTACACAGAACCCGTTAAAGCCCTGGACCACCAAAACTAAAGTTTACCGATTGTCGTAAGTACTAGCGATGCAAGTCTCAGGTTAAGATCATATGCACCTACCTTGAAGCGGACTCCCATAGACATGCAGACATACTACCAATGGGATTCCGCGGGGTCTATCCAGAGCGAAGCTGTTTTCCGTACCATCGATAAAACACAACCTCCTACCGCACTTGCATAAGTATCCTATACTTAAATATATGAGAACTATGCCGTTGTGCCCTCACAACATGCACAAGTGCAGTACTAGTCTATTCCGCATTATCGATGTCCAATCTCGATAATACTACGACTAGGGATATTTAATGATTAAACCTTTATGGATTGATACCGTCTCATATCATCACAATCCGGAACTAATCATAGGGACTCTTACCATTTATATCAAAGTAAATAAATTACAAAACGGTAAAAGGCAATTTCATTACTACATAGTTAATTTTGTACAATAATACAATATCATTTACAAAATAGTGACGCTATGGGTCATAACTGTCTAACAATCTCCCCCACTTGGCCTATAGCTAGTCACTCAAGCATCTAATACCTGAAATATGTATGTGTCGCTCAAACTTTTCCCGAGGAATTATTTTTCGTCAGCGATCTGCAATGTTGTCCTCTGATGCGATCTTTTCGATCTTCACATCGCCACGATGTATGATCTCTCGAATCAGATGGAATCTTCGAAGAACATGTTTGGATCGTTGATGAGACCTTGGTTCCTTAGCCTGCGCTATGGCCCCGCTATTGTCACAATACAATAAAACGGGCTCAGCTGCTAATGGAACTACTCCTAATTCAACTAGGAATTTTCGGATCCAAACCGCTTCCTTTGCTGCTTCAGCTGCTGCAATGTACTCCGCTTCAGTTGTTGAATCGGCAACAATATCTTGCTTGGAAGATTTCCAGCTCACTGCTCTCCGTTATTCAAGCAAAATATGTACCGTACCCGGTTTGCGACTTGAAGTCGTCTCTGTCGGTTTGGAAACTTGCATCGGTATACCCAGATACCTCAAGTTCTCCATCTCCATAGATTAAGAAACATCCTTAGTTCTCTAAGATACCTAAGGATACTCTTAACCGCCATCCAGTGATCCTTTCCTGGATCGGCCTGATATCGACTACACATGCTCAAAGCATAGGACACATCAGGTCGTGTACATATCATGGCATACATGATCGATCCAACTGCCGAGGCGAACGGAGTCCGACTCATGTTGTCTCTCTCATCTTGTGTTTTAGGACACATGTCCCTAGATAGATAGACGCCATGTGATGTTGGCAACAGTCCCCTCTTGGACTGATCCATGTTGAATCTCTTCAACACTTTATCAATATATGTACTCTGGGAGAGTCCAAGTAGCCTTCTAGATCTATCCCTGTAGATCTTTATTCCTAGAATAAAAGCTGCTTCTCCCAGATCTTTCATGGAGAATTTCAATGAAAGCCAAGCTTTCACCGACGTTAACATGGGAATGTCATTGCCTATAAGCAATACATCGTCGACATAAAGGACAATAAAAGTCAGTGCACTCCCACTAACCTTCTTATATACACAAGGATCATCTACGTTTTGAATGAAATCATATTCTTTTATGACCTCATCAAAACGTTGGTTCCATGACCTCGATGATTGCTTCAGTCCATAAATGGACCGATTTAACTTACAAACCTTGTTTGCAAGTCTTGGTGCGATAAAACCGTCAGATTGTTGCATATAAACATCCTCCAACAGGTTTCCGTTAAGGAAAGCGGTTTTAACGTCCATCTGCCATATTTCGTAATCGTAATATGCAGCTATCGCAAGCATTATCCGAATGGATTTAATCATGGCAACGGGTGAGAAAGTTTCGTCATAATCAACTCCAAGTTGTTGACGATACCCCTTCGCTACGAGCCTAGCTTTGTACGTTTGTACGTTGCCATCCATGTCGGTCTTCTTCTTGAAGACCCATTTGCATCCAATAGGCTTTACGCCTTCTGGTGCATCAACTAGTGTCCAAACTTGGTTGGTATACATGGAATCCATTTCGGCCTTCATGGCCTCTTCCCATAAAGTGGATTCGATACCTTGTATCGCTTCCTCATACGTAGCCGGTTCAGTATCCTCAATAAGATTAATATCTACATGAGGTGAGATCACGAATCCATACCTCTCAGGTATTACCCTGACTCTCTCCGACCTACGTAGTCCTTGTGTAATTGAAGATTGTGGTTCAGTCTCATCCTAGATGGACTGTTCATGTTCCGTTCTCGATTCATTGCCAGGAACAGTATCACACTACGACTTTCATCGAGTTCTACTTTCCTCCCACTAAACACTGCATTTAGGAATTCCTTCTCAAGGAAAACCGCATGTAGAGCAACAAATACTTTGTTCTCTTGTGGGTAATAGAAGTAATATCCTTTGGTTTCCCTAGGATATCCAACAAATAGGCATTTATCTGATTTGGGTTCAAGTTTGGTACCTTCCAAACGTTTGACGTATGCCCAGCAACCCCAAATCTTCAGGAATGAGAAACCTGGTTTCTTTCCTGTCCATATCTCGTACGGAGTCTGTTCAACAGACTTTGACGGAACCCTATTCAAAATAAGAATTGCACTTTCTAATGCATGTCCCCAGAAGGATATAAGTAGCTCAGTGCGACTCATCATCGACCTTACCATGTCAAGCAAGGTACGGTTTCTCCGTTCAGACACACCATTTAATTGTGGTGTTCCAGGAGGAGTCCATTGTGAAAGAATACCATATTCTTTCAAGTAATCTTGAAACTCATTACTTAAGTATTCGCCACCACGGTCCGACCGTAATGTCTTAATACTCTTGCCTGTTTGTTTTTCAACTTCGTGTCGAAACTCTTTGAATTTCTCAAAAGTTTCCGACTTGTGCATCATTAGATACACATAACCATAACGCGATGCATCATCCGTAAAGGTTACGAAGTATCGATATCCACCTCTAGCTTGGCTAGACATGGGCCCACAAATGTCACTATGAACGAGGGATAACAGTTCAGTGGCGCGTTCACCTTTACCACTAAAAGGTGATTTAGGCATTTTGCCTAATAAACAAGATTCGCAGACGTCATATGAATTTGGATCAAATCCGTCCAAGTACCCACTCTTCGAAAGTGTGGATATGCGAGTCTTGTTGATGTGTCCCAGACGACAATGCCACAAATAAGTTTCTTCCTTTGGATTACTCATTTTGAGCCTTTTGTTTGTTATTTTACGTTTTGGAGATTTATTTATATTCAAAATATAAAGACCATTATTTGCATCGGCAGTGCAAATTTCTGCATTATCTTTATATAAATAACTCCTGGTGTTTTTAAATACAAAAGTGTACCCATACTGGGTTAACAAAGATACAGAAATAATATTCCTAGTTAAACTAGGAACAAAATAACAGTCATTTAGTTTAAGTACATGCCCCGAGGGCAGTTCCAAAACAAAAGTGCCTACGGCCAAAACAGCAACAGAAGTTCCATTTCCAACTCGTAGATCTACCTCCCCCGAAGCCTGTCTCCTGCTATCATGCAGATCCTGCACATCAGTACAAATATGAGAACCACAGCCAGAATCAAAAATCCAATTTTTATTAAGACTAGAAGTAGTCATATTTATCTCAATAACAAACATACCTGAGGCTGGTGCCTTGCCCGCCTGTATGTCCTCCTTGTGTCCCTTGTTCATGCGGCAGTCACGCTTCCAGTGACCTTTCTTGCCGCATTTCAGGCAAACATCTTGAGATTTGTCCCTTGGCTTCCCAGAAGCCTTTGTTGACTTGGCCTTGCCTTTGTTTCTATGCTTTTTCTTCTAAACACCCCCAGTTGCCTTGAGCCCAGCTTTCGGCATTTGAGATGTTGATGCAAAGTGCGCCTCGCGCTTGTTGCCTTTCAGAAGCTCTTTCTCTGACTCCTTGAGAATCGATAATAACTCTCCAAGAGTATCATCCGAATTCATCAATTTGTAGTTGATGACAATCTGTTTCCAAGTATCGGGTAGTGACTGTAGAAGTACATCTATAGACAGCTCAGCCTCCAAGACTATACCCATATTAGCCAATTCATCAATATCGGCTATCATTTGAGTCCCATGGACCTCAACAGAACTACCATCAGTCATACGGGAGCGAAAGATTTTCTTCACTAACTCGTACCTCGCCATCCGCTTATTAGTGCGGTGAAGATCTTGCAATCTTGTCATCATATTATAAGGATCCAAGTCCCTATTCTGGCGGCGAAAGTGTTGAGTCATTGAAGCAAGCATGATCGACTGAGCCGTGTCACAATCATCACTGTGAGTTTTCCATAACTCCAGCTCAAGTGGCTCAGTGGGCTTAGGCCCGAGAGGTTTTTGTATCGTATACAGTATCCTCTCCGCCCCAAGGACTATCCTTAGGTTCATTTCCCAGTCGGCGAAGTTGGTGCCCTTGAACACATTATCACCCATGATTATGTCACAGACATTTCCTTTGTTTGCCATCTTAACTACATAATCTAATTATCTAGTTAACGATATGTGGGTACAGTCAAACTGTTACATAAAAAAAATAACATGTATAGTCCAACTAATGTGTAAAATTGACGAAATAAGTTGTAAAGCTAAGTATCTGAAAGATAGCAAGTGGTAAGAGCAATTGGCAACAGTAATCAATCTAGCCTCCCATATGTTCTGAAAGTCTCTAACCCTCTGTTGAGTACTCGGGAAATCCTATTTCCTAGTGGGCTAGGATCCCGTTAAATAACACACAACCTTGACTTTGGCCAACAAATTGTATGATATTTAACTAGGTAGATCTCGAAGATCAATTGGATCCCATCCAATTCCTAGATCCGGTAGGTGGACATCTAAGTCCGAAACATATACATATGTCATGCAATCCAATACATTTTCCTAACCATTTCCTCTGAATCAACTAAGCAACTGCCTTGGCTTTGGCACAACAAACCTAATGATTCCAGTTAAGCGGGACCCATTGACGAGGAAAGTTTCGTAATCAATGTCGATGGACAAGAAGTGATCTTGACTTTGGCCAACAAATCACAACTTGGACAGGACACCGATGTGGAACAAAACTCTCATGATTCAAACAACACATCCTCAATTGACAAAGGTCTTGACTTTGGCCAACAAACCAATGCCAATTTCGGATCTTGAGAAAGAATCATTCAACGGAAGGAAAATCGCTTAATATTGTTTGAGGGATTTTTCGCGTAATTGGCAACCAATTAATTTATCTTTGTTAGGTCTCATCATCATAACACCCTTAAGCATGCTTCTAAAACATCATAAAGCGCGTAAAGTAAAGTAATAGCGATATACGGATGGATATGAACAACAACTTGTTCCTAGAACAAATCACTCACTCCCTTTCCTCTCCCCGCTAGCACTATTCTACTCTTACCCAATTACATAATACAATAAGAGAAACCTCATTTACATTGAGGGGAATTAGGTGAGAAGAGAATACAAAGAGACAATAAGAGAAAGGCTGGACAACGCAGGTCCAATTTATAAATTCTAAATTTACAATAATTTCTAAAATTACCCTTCCCTTCTAATATCCATCTGATATACACTATTCATACATCACATCCACATTCATTCATTCAAGGCATGTTATACAACCAATCAAATCCAATTAATTAGTCTTAATTAGGTGACAATACAATGTTCAAACAATTGTTTGCATTTGCGCGAGTCCAACTCAATTTGAGAATAAATACTTATAGTATGAATTCACGAATTATATCGAACTACTCGTTAAATCCAATTTAAGTCGTATTCAATACTAATCCTATTATTTAATTCTAAATTAAATATTTACACTTTTATTGTGCTTTTATAACTTAGATTCCAAATCTAATACAATCGGGTCTCAAAGCCCAACTAACATCTAATGTCCGTTTAATAAAGTCCGATGGGCTTTCAATTGATTTCTTTAGGCTTGGGTTTTGGTCAATGTATGGGTCAAACCCAATTACCCAAGCCCAATAAGGAATCACCCTCTTATGCCATAAAATCAATATCAAGCCCATAAGGCCCAATTAAACATAAAAGCCCATTTATTACATTGGGCTTAAATGGTGTGATTTAGGCCCATTTTGGATCCAATCCAAATGGTCCAAATCTACTTGGCCCAACCAAGCCCATTATGTCCAAATATAATAGTTTAGGCCCAATTCAAAATTAAGCCCAACTAACCAAATTTTAAAATTCCAAATTTTATAACTTAATTAATTAAAGTGTATTATCATGATTATCCTTTAAATCAATATTCCCAAAATATCAAATTAATCCATTAATCATATTTTTATTCTTAAATATATGTCCAACATTATTTAATCAAAAAATCAAGTCCCTAATCCTCCATCAAGCATTCGGCCAAGGTGATTAAAATGGATCCGATTTCGTTTTCAATCCAATCGAGTTACAAATCATCATTCCATATTGTTTCAAGTCATCTAATGTCTTAAAATTAAAAAATCATCTAGTCCATATGCTTGCATGTATTCGGCCAAGCCTCATTTGGGTTGGAAAAATTAATCCAATTTATTTCCATGAAATTGATGATGTATAATCTAAATAACATACATCTAAGCATATTTAATCAAGCAAACTCATCAAATCATGCTTCATACAATTTTCCCCAAATAACATCCTAATATATTTGCATGCTCTTTAAGCTCAATGATACCATTGTTGGAAAAAATAACCAAGCCCCAAGATCAACAAGAACAAGCAAAATATATAAATACATGAATGAATAATTGAAGTATGGCGGAATCATACTCACAATACTTGAAAATGGATGCTAAGATGATGCGAAATTCCTCCCTTGTGCAGTGAAGCTCTCGGCCAAGAAGAAAAGAGGGACTCCAAGTCGAGTTTGATCCTTCCAAGCTCAATGATTAGTTTCCCATATCACCTATGTATGATCCCTTGAAGGTGCTAGCCTTTGTTGTGATTTTGAATGCACAACTTCTTCAAATCTTGCCACAAAAATTGAAGAAATGGAGAGCCCAAAACTGCATGTAGTTTCGGCAATGTGAGAGAGAGAGGTTGAATGATTTTTGTTACAAAAAATCAATTTATATTTATGCCATAATATTTATTAAATTAATAATAAACTTATGACACAAATCATGCAATGGCTTAGAGTGTCAAACACTCAAACTCCATGCAAAACCATTGAGTGTATTGTACACTATCTCCATGCAATGCATTAGAATTAAATAATGCATAATATGACATGTGTCATGTGGGCCCCACACGTTTCCAAATGAAAGTGGGCCCACGTGCACTCACGCGTTCGGGTTCGATATTTCCGAAATACCGAACTTAAGTCGCGACGTTAATTAAATCGAATTTAAATAAATAATTGCGCCTAGCGAAATTATTATTTACGTCGCTAACGAATTAATTCTAAATTAACTCGTTTGCCCGAATTAAAATCTAATTTTAATTTCGCGTCGAAATCGAATTTCGATTATTATATCGAATATAATAATTTTACGATTAATTCCAAATTAATCGTTCTCTCTCTATGTATAGTACTTTATCCAAGATAAAGTCTCTCCGTAATTAATCCAAGATTAATCGAGTTGAATCATACGTCATTGGTGAATCTTCAAGAAGCGACCCAAGAGATCTCTGGATATGTTGGCAGTAAATACGGCCGTCAGATTATCTGAATACGTACGTACCAAAGTACTACGTTTTTACCGATTTACAAGACAAGGTTAGCCTCTAGCAAAACGCCATGCCTACCCAATTCTCCAGAAATATTCTTATTGGAATATAAGATCTATAACAGGCGTAGTATACCGTAGTATAGTGTATATCAAACCAGTATCGGATGATCACATGTAAGGCCTGGGGCTGGAGATGGTCTGCCCCGTACGATACACATATCGGACATCAAGCAACCAGTCTCTTGAATCGGATAATCCTGACCTAGTCATATTATCTATCCGATGGTTGCAACCATTATAGAGTACTAGTTCTGTATCCATTGCGATCATCATCTCCATATGTCTGAAGTGATACTTCCATCTTGACATCACACCAATACACTACGATTCTCGATAATCCAGAAGAGGTGGTACACAGAACCCGTTAAAGCCCTGGACCACCAAAACTAAAGTTTACCGATTGTCGTAAGTACTAGATGCAAGTCTCAGGTTAAGATCATATGCACCTACCCTGAACGGACTCCCATAGACACGCAGACATACTACCAATGGGATTCCGCGGGTCTATCCAGAGCGAAGCTGTTTTCCGTACCATCGGTAAAACACAACCTCCTACCGCACTTGCATAAGTATCCTATACTTAAATATATGAGAACTATGCCGTTGTGCCCTCACAACATGCACAAGTGCAGTACTAGTCTAGTCTATTCCGCATTATCGATGTCCAATCTCGATAATACTACGACTAGGGATATTTAATGATTAAACCTTTATGGATTGATACCGTCTCATATCATCACAATCCGGAACTAATCATAGGGACTCTTACCATTTATATCAAAGTAAATAAATTACAAAACGGTAAAAGGCAATTTCATTACTACATAGTTAATTTTGTACAATAATACAATACATTTACAAAATAGTGACGCTATGGGTCATAACTGTCTAACAGTGGGCGTGAGAGAGAAGGAGAATGGTGGAAAGAGAGAGATAAAATGTGTTAAGTAATTTTGGTATTTGATTTCACAAACATATACCAAACATTTTGCTTTTTTAAAAAGTCAAACTTTTAAAGCTTTAAATGCCAACCACACACATCACTGAATCAATCAAGTTTTCAAGTCACATCATTCAAAGTGACAAGTGATTTGACGCTTGATGCGATTAGCGATTTGACGTGCCGCACTCAAATTTGAAATGCGAATGCGCTCGCAAATAATCTCGGGCTCGGGTTCGCTAATTCCAAATTAACGAATTTTCCGTTGCGACGTAATTAAATGATTACGCCTAGCGAAGTAATTATTCACGTCGCTAATGAATTAATTCTAAATTAATTCGTTCGCCCGAATTAAATCTAATTTTAATTCTGTGTCGAAATCCAATTTCGTTTAATATATCAAATATATTAATTTACCAAATAATTCTAAATTAATTTTGTTTTCTCTCTTTGAATGACATTTTATCCCAGATAAAATATCTCTGTAATTAATCCCAGATTAATTTTCTCTCTCATCTAATTAATCCCAGATTAATTTAGAGTGCGAGTTATACGTCATCGGTGAATCTTTGGAAGTGACCTATGAGATCCCCGGATATGTTGGCAGTAAATTCGGTCGTCGGACTATCCGAACACGTAAGTACCTCGTACTACGTTTATACCGATTTACAAGACAAGGTTGGCCTCTAGCAAAGTGCCATGCCTACCCAATTCTCCAGAAATATCCTTACAGGAATAAAGGATCTATATCAGGCGTAGTATACGTAGTATTGCGTATTTCTATCCAGTATCAGATGATCACATGCGAGGCCTGGGGCTGGTACAGTGTATGCCTCGTACGAAGCATATATCGGATTACGAGCGACTAGTCTCTTTAATATCGGATAATCATGACCAAGTAATATTATCCCGACGGTTGCAACCTTTTTAGAGAACCAGTTCTGTATCCCTACGTGATCATCATCTCCATATGACTGGAGAGACACTTCCGTCATGACATCACACCCAACACACTATTATTCTGAATATACCCAGCATTGGCGTACACAGAACCTGTTAAAGTCCTGGACGACCGCAACCAAAGTATATTGATTGTCGCAAGTATTAGCGGGGCAAGTCTCAGGTTAAGACCAAATACACCTACCCTGATTTCGGACTTCCATAGACACATAGTCATACTACCAATGGAATTCCGAGGGGGTCTATCCAGAGCGAAGCTGTTTCCCGTACCATCGGTAAAACACAACCTCCTATTACACTTGCATGAGTATCATGTACCCAAATATATGAGAACTATGTCGTTGTGCCCTCACAATGCGCACAAGTGTAATACTAGTCTTTTCCGCATTCATCGATGTCCAATCTCGATAATGCTCTGACTAGGGATGTTTAATGATTTATCCTTCTTGGATTGATACTATCTGATATCATTCTCAATCCAGGAACAAATCACAGGGACCTCCTATCATTTATATATCTAGGTGATCTAATCACAAATGATAAGAGTGCAAACTCCTTTGTCACATAGTTAATTTGTACAAAAACACCATGATCTGTACAAATAGTGACGCTATGGGTCATAATTGTCCAACATTGTACTCGCGACAGTCACGCTTCCAGTGACCCCGCTGTCCGCACTGAATACAAACATCTTGGGATTTGTCCTTGGGCTTCCCAGAAGCCTTTGACGATTTGGCCTTGCCCTTCTTCTTCTTGACACCTCAAGTCGCCTGGGCCCAGCCCTCGGAGTCTGAGATATAGAAGCGAAGTGCGCCTCGTGCTTCTTGCCATTAAGAAGCTCATTTTCTGCCTCACGTAGCGTGGATATCAACTCTCCAAGAGTTTGCTCTTGATTAATCATATTATAGTTCATGATGAACCCACTCCAAGTGTCGGGGAGAGACTGTAAGATCAAATCTATAGAGGTCTCTATCTCAAAGACAATACCCATTTGTCCAAGTTGCTCGATATCGGCAATCATCTGTGTCACATGATGTTCAACAGATGTACCCTCTGATATCCAAGCTTCTTCTGTAACTCATATCTTTGCGATCTAAGATTAGATCGGTGTAGATCATTCAACTTCGCCAACATGTTATAGGGATCCAATCCCTTGTTCTGTCGAAGGAATTACTGAGTCATAGCAGTATGCGTAATAGATTGAGCAGTTGCGTTGTCATCGCTATGAGTCTTCCAAAGCTCTAGCTCGACCAACTGATCAGATCCGGGCTTAGGCCCAAGAGGTCTCACTATAATATATAGCAGCCTCTCGGATCCAAGGACTATCCTTATATTCATTTCCCAATCTGAAAAGTTAGTGCCGTTAAAGACATTATCGCCCATGATGATGTCCCGGACACTGTTCTTTCGAGTCAATTTAATTGCGATAGTCCAACTATTCAATTAACAATGTAACGGTACAGTCTAACTGTTACAAGAAAAATAATATAATATTAGTCCAACTAATAAAATAATTTTGACGAAATAATTTGAAAGCATGTAAAGCTATGTATTTGAACAAAATTACAAATTCAATACTAGCCTCCCACTATTTTTCGGCGAGCCTCTAACCCTCTATGGAGTACTCGGGAAACCTAGTTTCCTAGTGGGCTAGGATCTCTTTAAATAACACACAACCTTGACTTTGGCCAACAAGCTGTATGATATTTAACTAGGTAGATCTAGAAGATCAATTAGATCTCATCCAATTCCTAGATCCGATAGGTGGACCTCCAAGTCCGAAACATATATACAATATATATGCCAATATATCTAATATATTTTCCTAACCTTTTCCTCTGAATCAGCTAAGCCTTGGCTTTGGCACAACAAGCTTAATGATTCCAGTTAAGCGGGACCCATTGACTTTGGAAAGCTTCGTAATCAATGTCGATGGTCAAGAAGTCATCTTGACTTTGGCCAACAAATCACAACTTAGACAAGACACCGATATGGAACAAAGCTTTCATGATTCAAATACATCCGCAATTGACAAAAATCTTGACTTTGGCCAACAAACCAGTGCCAATCTTGGATCTTGAGTAAGAATCACTAAATGGAAGGAAAACGTTTAATATGATTTTAGGGTTTTTAGCGTAAATTGGCAACCAATTTATTATCTTTGTTAGGTCTCATCATACACCCTTAAACATGCATTCTAAAAGCATAATAAGGCGCGGAAAGTAAATTAATAACGATATGCGGATGGATATTTAACAAATTGTTCCTAGAACAAATCACTCTTTTTCCTCTCCCCCATTAGCACTATTCCAACTTCTACCCAATTACATAATACAATAAAAGAAACCTCATTAACATTGAGGGGAATTAAGTGAGAAGAGAATACAAAGAATCAATAAAGAGAGAATACTGGACACGCATGTCCAATTTATAAATTCTAAATTTACAACAATTTCCAAAATTGTCCTTTCTCTTCTAATATCCATCCGATATATGCTATTCATTCATCACATCCATGTATTCATTCAAGCATGTTATTCAATCAATCTAATCAAATTAATTAATCTTTGAATATTAGTGATCATCCAATGTTCAAACAATGATTTGATTTGCACGAGTCTAACTCGATTTAGAATAAGTACTCAAAGTACGAATTCTTGAATTAAATCGAACTACTTAAATAAATCCAATTTAATACGTATTCAATATTAATTCAATAAGTAATTCTAAATTTAATAACTACACTTTTAATGCGCTTTAACGACTTAGATTCAAAATCTAATCTTAATGGGTCTCAAAGCCCAATCAACATCTAATGTAATTTAATTAAAGTCCAATGGGCTTTCAATTAATTTCATAAGGCATGGACTTTGGTCAATGTGGGTCAAACCCAAATACCAAAGCCCAATTAAGGAATCACCCTCATTTGCCTAGAAACCAATTTAGGCCCATTAGGCCCAATTAAACATTTAAAGCCCATTTGTTATATTTGGACTTAATGGAATGATTTAGGCCCAATTTGGATCCAACCCAATTAGCCAAAACCAACATGGCCCAACCAAGCCCATTATGCCCAAATACAATAATTATAAGCCCAATTCAAAATCAAACCCAATTAATTAAATTTGAATATTCCGAATTTCAAAATTCAATTAATTCAAGTGTAATACATTAATTGATTATCTAAATTAATATTTCCAAAATACAATTTTAATTAATTAATCATGTATTAATTTGTTCAACTCATGTCCAACATTTTTGAATTAAAAATCATCTCATTACATGCTTTATCATTCACGACATTCTAGGGTTTAATGTCCGATTTTGATTTCAATCCAATTGAATCTTAAATTAACATCACCCAAGTCTTTTTACTCATCCAATGATCAAAAGAACAAAAAATACCATGACATTATAGGTCACCAAACTCTCGGCCAAACCAAGATTAAGGGGAAAAATTAATCCAATTCATTATTCATGAAATTGATCATGCATAACACTATGTTATCATCATTCAAGCATACTCAATCAATCAATTTTATCAAATCATGCTCAAATCATTTTTACCCAAATTTTACCCTAATATTTTTCATGCTTAAACCTTGTTCTGATACCAATGTTGGATTCTAAGGTGGTCCCTAGATCAATATAAGCAATGAAAAGAATGAATACTCATAAGAAGTATGGTGGAATCATACTTACAAAAGAACGTCTTTTGGATGTGAATATCAACAAAAATTTCCTCATTGCTTGATGTATTCGGCCAATGCTTGTTTTGTTGGAGAAGATGAACAAGCTCCAAGCTTCCAAAGGATTCCAAGCTCTATTTTCCCTATCACCTTGTATTGATCCTTTTAGTGTGCTAGCAAGATGGAAGAAAGAAAAAAATTTTCTTTCTCTTGGAGGAGGTCACGACAATGACCAAAATGAGGGAGAGAGAGTTTTTCTCTTGTGTTTTGTTTTATTAAAACAATTATGAAAAATCCTTTTTCCAAAATTTGGTATATCCTTTCCAAAAAGTGAACCAAAATTTTGGAGCCAAAAATCTCATTAAAGACACTCAACTACTTCTTTCATGAATAGTGACTGCATGTCACTCACCAAAAAGGTGACTTGACATATATCACTAAAGTGACAAGTGATATGACTCACGATATGACTTGTGGGCCCCACTTTAATTCACAATCGAAGTGGGCCCGCAAACACATTTCGGACTCGGGTATTTAATTCCGAATTAACGAATTTTCCGTTGCGACATAATTAAATCAAATTCAATTAAATAATTATGCCTAGCAAAATTACTATTCACGTCGCTAGCGAATTAATTCTAAATCAATCCGTTAGCCCGAATTAAAATCCAATTTTAATTCCGTGTCGAAATCCAATTTCGTATAATATATCTAATATATTATTTTATCGATTAATTCCAAATTAATCGTTCTCTCTATTCAAATAGTACTTTATCCTAGATAAAGTCTCTCCGCTATTAATCCCATATTAATAAAGTTCGAATCATACGTCATCGGTGAATTTTCAGGAAGCGACCCTTGAGATCCCTGGATATGTTGGCAGTAAATCCGGTCGTCGGACTATCCGAACACATACGTACCTCGTACTACGTTCTTACCGATTTACGAGACAAGGTTGGCTTCTAGCAAAGCGCCATGCCTACCCAATTCTCCAGATATATTCTTAATGGAATATATAATCTATGACAGGCGTAGTATACTTTGTATAGCGTATTGCGATCAAGTATCGGATGTCACATGCAAGGCCTGGGGCTGGAATAGTGTCTGTCCCGTACGAAGCATATATCGGATCACTAGCAACTAGTCTCTTTATTATCGGATAATCATGACCTAGTCATATTATCCCGATGGTTGCAACCCTTTAGAGAACCAGTTCTGTATCCCTGCGTGACCATCATCTCCATATGACTGAAGTGATACTTCCGTCTTGACATCACACCCAATACACTACGACTCTCAATAAACCCATAAGAGGTGTACACAAAACCTGTTAAAGTCCTGGATGACCAAAACCAAAGCGTATTGATTGTCGCAAGTACTAGCGATGCAAGTCTCAGGTTAAAACCAATTACACCTACCCTTATGCGGACTCCCATAGACACATAGTCATACTACCAATGGGATTCCGAGGGGTCTATCTAGAGTGAAGCTGTTTCCGTACCATTGGTAAACACAACCTCCTACCACACTTGCATAAGTATTCAATACTTAAATAAATGAGAACTATGCTGTTACGCTTCCATAACACGAACAAGTGTGATACTAGTCTATTTCGAATTATCGATGTCCAGTCTCGATAATACTACGACTAGGGATATTTAATCATTAAACCGTCGTGGATTGATACTATCTCATATCATCTCAATCCGAAACTAATCATAAGGACTTGCATCATTCACACATTTAAGTAATCTAATTACGAAATGATAAAAGGCAATTTCCTTTGCTACATAATTAATTTGTACAAAAACACAATGTCTTTTACAAATAGTGACGCTATGGGTCATAATTGTCCAACATAACAACATGTCCACGATTCTTTACAACTAATCAAAAACCATTTTTGATATATGCCATCCACCATAGGTGATCGGCTTTGGCGCCAAAGTCTTAAGAATCGTGACTCACACATAGATACGTAAACCATTTTTGGTACATATATGAGACGACAGATTCTATCTTGATACGCAATTGATTAACGAGTGCATCGATCTACACCCAGCGAACATCTAGCGGCCAGACCAAGGAAGGTCTCTAATATACATGGCAAAAAGTTTAGAAGATCACACATAAAATCAATGTTAGCCTATAGTCAAACGATCACATATGCTACTCAACTCGAGGAGATTTCTATTGATGGTAGTGTGTACTTCCAACTATTAGGAATCATCTATGAGTCATTCAGTATTCGCTCCAACAAATACCCACATGTCTATACAAGCTTCCCATGCTCATGGTTCATCTAGTTATGCCATTGGAACTCCAATTACAATATACAACATGTGCTAGTCTTCTAGGCTATAGGAATTCGACCTTATTCCAAGACCAACGAGTAGGAATATTTACTTTAAGAATAGTTTATAATAGTAATAATATCTCAATGTCGAACCACCTTGTGTCCGGTATTACTACATGACTATTCTGAGGTCAATGTCATTCTTAGAATATTTACATATCAATCTAATATGCATAATGATATTACCATTAATAAGGTTTGAAATGAAAATATAATAATTTTATTAATAAATAATAAAATATAATGCATAATACGTTACTCAGATTGATGCTCAAGCACCAACTCTAACATGAACACCATTTTACATTCTTTAGCCAAAATCAAAATCTACTATAAGTAATAACCAATTAATCTTAATTGTTATATCAGTGTTGCTAGAGAAAAATTTCTACTAAAATATATGATAGATTCTTGAGTATAACTTTTCATACATAGTTAGACTACAAATGTCAAATCTTTATTAGCTTACATCTCTTCCATTGTGTAAGCCATTTACACTTTTTATGAACAATTCATACGTGAAACTCAATCAAGTTCAAAACTTAATTATAGTAACCTGAGAAAAATTTTAGCTATATGATCCTATGCTATATTCTGGAATTGATATCATATATCACTCCTTTTATATGTCATAGGATAATTTTCTTCAATAAGAAAACATCGTAATCAAAAAGTATCAAATATTTACAAATGATTCTGATATCTTGTAAGACTTATATGCAAATTGTCTAAGAGTCTCTTCATCTAATTAATTATGTGGTTCTATTTATAATTTATCATCCTTACAATTGACTTCAATAAGTCAAGTCATTTCAATAATTGTCAATATCTAAAGTGACATACTAAGTAATGAAACCATTTAATTACTCGAGGTTATAGAAAAGATATTCATGTTAGTGATTCTAGGACTACAAGATCGAATTAAACAAGCATGAATCGTGTGAATACAATGACGGAAGTTGCGGAATAATTACATCGAGCGGAGAGGCAACGAAAACTGAATTCTCCTCACTGGTAGAGGCGGCAGTGGGCTGCTGTTGCTTCTGATTTTTGGCTTTCAATCAACAAGAAACCAAGCTCCAAGCTTCATCATTTGATTCCCGACTCATTGTGGACTTCCCTATCACCTTCGCATGATCCCGGAGTGTGCTAGCACTCTTGTTTTTGCATCAAAATTGCACTTGCTTCCCTTCACTGCTCACGGTTTTTGCCCAACTAAAACAGAACAGGAAAATGCATGAGAGAGAGGAAGAATGAGAAGAGAGAGAGGAGGGAAAAGTGTTATACGTATTTGGTAATTACCAAAAGTGTATCTAATACACTTGAAATGAAATTCAAATTCATTTCCAACACATTTAGCTTTAATTGCCAACCACACACATCACTCATCACATCAATCACAAGTTGTCAAGTCACATCACTCAAAGTGACAAGTGATTTGACGCTTGATGCGACTAGTGATTTGACGCTTGATTTGACGTGCCGCACTCGAATTCGAAATGCAAATTCCAAATTAAATAATCTCGGGCTCGGGTTCGCTAATTCCAAATTAACGAATTTTCCGTTGCGTCGTAATTGAATGATTACGCCTAGCGAAATCACTATTTACATCGCTAACGAATTATTTCTAAATTAATTCGTTCGCCCAAATTAAAATCTAATTTTAATTCCGTGTCGAAATCCAATTTCGTTTAATATATCGAATATATTAATTAATCGATTAATTAAAAGTGCGAGTCATATGTCATCGGTGAATCTTTAGGAAGCGACCCATGAGATCCCCGGATATATTGGCAGTAAATTCGGTCGTCGGACTATCCGAACACGTAAGTACCTAATACTACGTTTATACCGATTTACAAGACAAGGTTGGCTTCTAGCAAAGCGCCATGCCTACCCAATTCTCCGGAAATATCCTTACTAGAATAAAGGATCTATATCAGGCGTAGTATACGTAGTATTGCGTATTTCTGTCCAGCATCGGATGATCACATGCGAGGCATGGGGCTGGTACAATGTCTGCCCCGTACGAAGCATATATCGAATTACGAGCAACTAGTCTCTTTAAAATTGGATAATCATGACCAAGTCATATTATCCTGACGGTTACAACCTTATATAGAGAGCTAGTTCTGTATCCCTGCGCGATCATCAACTCCATATGACTGGAGTGACACTTCCATCTCGACATCACACCCAACACACTATGATTCTCGATATACCCAGAATTGGCGTACATAGAACCGGTTAAAGTCCTGGATGACCTCAACCAAAGTATATTGATTGTCTCAAGTATTAGCGGTGCAAGTCTCAAGTTAAGACCAAATACACCTACCCTGATAGCAGACTCCCATAGACACATAGTCATACTACTAATGGGATTCCGCGGGGTCTATCCAGAGCGAAGCTTTTTCCTGTACCATCGGTAAAACACAACCTCCTATTACACTTGCATGAGTATCATATACCCAAATATATGAGAACTATGTCGCCGTGCCCTCACAACGTGCACACGTGTAATACTAGTCTTTTACATATTTATCGATGTCCAATCTCGATAATACTGTGACTAGGGATATTTAATGATTTATCCTTCGTGGATTGATACTGTCTCATATCATTCTCAATCCAGGAACAAATCATAAGGACCTCCTATCATTTATATATCTAGGTGATCTGATCACAAATGATAAGAGTGCAATCTCCTTTGTCACATAGTTAATTTGTAGAACAACACCGTGATCTATACAAATAGTGACGCTATGGGTCATAATTGTCCAAAAATCTCCCACTTGGCCTATAGCCAGTCACTCGAGTGTCTAACACCCGAACTATGTACGGTTGGCTCAAATTGCTGAGAAAAGGTTTTCGTCAGCGGATTTGCATGATTATCGTCTGATGTGATTTATACGATCATCACATCGCCACGATGTACGATCCGAACGAATCAGATGAATATCGAAGTATATATCTGGATCGTTGATGAGACCATTAATTCTTTAGCATGTGTTGACGCCTAGCTCAGCTGCTAACAGAACTATATCTAATCTAATTAGATTTATTATCGACCCAAATGGCTTCTATTGCCACCTCAGATGCAGCAATAACCTGCATTTGTTGTTTATTCAGTAACAGTATCTTGCTTGGAAGATTTCCAGCTCACTGTACCGTTATGAAAACTTGATAGTACCGTCGGCGACTTATAGTCATTTTATGAAAGCCAAGCTTTCACCGATTATATTATGGGAATTTCATTTCCAAGAAATGACATATTATCATTATTATTCAGGACATTCACTGTCAGCGCGCTCCCACTAAATTTCTTATATACACAATAATCATTTCATTTTGAATTAAATCATAAACTATTATGATTACATCAAAACGATAATTCTAAGAATCTAATGCTTGCTTCAATCAATACATGGATCGAATAACCTGCAAACCTTGTTTGCTAGTTTTTGGTACGACAAAACCGACAGGATGTTGTAAACATCCTCCAAAAGGTTTCCGTTATGGAAAGTGGTTTTGCCGTTCTGCTGCCATATTTCATAAATGAAACATGCAGCAACAACAAGCATGTTAGGTTTATTTCTAGGTCCCAAGATCAAACAAGCAATGAAAAACATGTGTGAATACATCAATGGAGGTAGCGGAATACTCACATCGATCGGTTGAGACGAATCGGCAACAAACGAAATTGATTTATCCCTTGCAAAAACGCAACTGCAGTGCAGTCCACTGCCTTGACAGTTTCAGTTTTGAGTCAAGTTTTGAGCTTCGAATCTTCGTCGAATGGTTCCCGACTCATGGGTGAACCTCCCTACCACCTTCGCAAGTCTCGTAGTGTGCTAGCACTTGCGGTTTTTGCCACAAAAACCCAACTCTTGCTTCCCTTATTCACGCCATTTTGGCTTCCAAAACCAGTGAGTATTTCTCACTTTGGGCGTGACTTTGAAGGAGAGAAAATGAGAGAGAATAATGTTGTGTATTGGTTGGTAAAGCATTTTCCAAAAATGCCTTTATATATTTTCCAAGAAAAATACTAAAAACAATTACTTAATTGATTAAATAAAACCAAAAGTAAATGCTTTTCCCTCCAAACACTATTACACCTACTAACATCAACTATTCAAAGTCACTTTAATAAAGTGATTTGATGTAAGTCAATCCATCAATCAATCAATCACATCCATCAATCAATCAATCACTCAAAATGACTTTTGATTTAACGCTTTATGTGACGAATGATTTGACGCTTGATGTGACTTGCGTTGCCGCACTTGAATTCGAAATACGAATGCGCTCGCAATCACACTCAGGCTCGGTTTCGCTAATTCCTAATTAGCGAATTTTTCGTTGCGTCGTAATTAAATGATTACGCCTAGCGAATTCACTATTCACGTCGCTAACGAATTAATTCTAAATTAATTCGTTCGCCTGAATTAAAATCTAATTTTAATTCCGCGTCGAAATCTAATTTCGTTTAATATATCGAACATATTAATTTACCGATTAATTCTAAATTAATCATTCTCTCTCTTTAGACGATATTTTATCCCAGATAAAATATTTCCGTAATTAATCCTAGATTAATTTTCTCTCTCTACTATATAATCCCAGAATATTTAAGAGTGCGAGTTATGCGTCATTGGTGGATTATTGGGAAGCGACCCATGAGATCCCCGGATATGTTGACAGTAAATACGGTCGTCGGAGTATCCGAATCACGTACGTACCAAGTACTACGTTCTACCGATTTACGAGACAAGGTCGACTTCTAGCAACGCACCAAGTCTTCCCAATTCTCCGGACATATTCTTATAAGAATATATAAGATCTATATCAAGCGTAGTATACCAAGTATCGTGTATATTGGTCCAGTATCGGATAGTCACGTGCTAGGGCTGGGGCTGGATAAGTGTCTGCCTCGTCTGAAGCACATGTCGGATGTCTGGTAACTAGTCTCTATAATCGGATATACATGACCTTGTCATAATATCCCGATGGTCGGCCAGCACTTAAGAGCACTAATACCGTATCCTGCGTGACATCATCTCCACTATGACTGGAGTGATACTTCCGTCTTGACATCACACCCAATACTCTACGATTCTCAATATACCCAGCATTGGCGTACACATAACCTGTTACAGCCCTGGACGACCTCAAAAAAAGCATATTGATTGTCGTAAGAATTAGCGGTGCAAGTCTCAGGTTAAGACCATACATACCTACCCTGATGTCGGACTCCTATAGACACATAGTCATAATACCAATGGGATTCCAAGGGGTCTATCCAGAGCGAAGCTGTTTCCCGTACCATCGGTGAAACACAACCTCCTATCGCACTTGCATAAGTATCCTATACTTAAATATATGAGAACTATGCTGTTGTGCCCTCACAACGCGCACAAGTGCAATACTAGCCTATTCCGCATTATCGATGTCCAGTCTCGATAATACTACGACTAGGGATATTTAATGATTAATCCTTCGTGGACTGATACTGTCTCATATCATCTCAATCCAGGAACTAATCATATGGACCTCTCTTCATTTATATATCTAAGGTGATCTAATCACAAATGATGAGAGTGCAATTTCCTTGTCACATAGTTAATTTGTACAACAACACTATGATCTGTACAAATAGTGACGCTATGGGTCATATTATCCAACAATCTCCCACTTGGCACATAGCCAGTCACTCAAGTGTCGTACACCCGAACTATATACGGTTCACTCAAATTTCTGAGAAAAGGTTTTCGTCAGCGGATTTTCATGATTATCGTCTGACGCGATTTATACGATCACCACATCGCCACGATGTATGATCCAAACGAATCAGATGAATATAGAAGTATATATCTGGATCGTCGATGAGACCTTTAATTCTTTAGCCTTGTGCTGACGCCTAGCTTAGCTGCTAACAGAACTATATCTAATCTAATTAGATTTATTTTCGACCCAAATGGCTTCTATTGCTGCCTCAGCTGCAGCAATAATCCGCATTTGTTGTTAATTCGGCAACAGTATCTTGCTCGGAAGATTTCCAGCTCACTGTCCCGTTATTCAAACTTTATAGTACCGCAGTATTTAACTATTTGGAAACTTGCGGCAGTGATCCCAGTCACTTCAAGTTCTCCTTATCCATAGCTTAAGACAACATCTTTAGTTCTCTGAGATACTAACAGATGTTCTTAACTTCAATCCAGTGACTATCACTTGGATTGTCCTGATTGTGACTCCATATGCTCAAAGCGTATGAGACACCATATCAAGTACATTTTAAATGTACAATTTCCCAGAGAGTGTTAACAACTCCAAATCTATCCCAGTAGATCTTTATTCCTTGAATAAAGGTTGTTACTCCCCATAATTCTACGGAGAATTTCTATGAATGCCAAGCTTTCACCAATTGCTTTATGGGAATTTCATTATCAGTGCTCTCCCACTAACCTCCTTATATACACAAGAATCATTTCGTTTTGAGTCAAATCATAAACCATTATGATTATTTCAAAATGATAGTTCCAAGAACCTAATGCTTGCATCAATCCAAACATGGATCGAATAACCCGCAAACCTTGTTTGTCGGTTATACAAAATCGTCAGGATGTTGAAAACATCCTCCAAAAGGTTTCCTTTTCAGGAAGGCGATTTTGATCTTTAACTGACACATTTCATAAATGAAATATGCAGTATCAACAAGCATCATCAAAATGGATTTACTATGGCAACAGGTAAAAGGTTGAACCGTAATCAACACAATGTTGATAACGATACCTTTCCGTCATAAGCCTAGCTTTGTAGGTTGGTATGTTGCCGTCCATGTATGTCTTCCTTGAAGACTTACATTGTACCAATAGGCACAATGCCTTACGGTACAATAACTAGTATCCAAACATAGTTGTTATATATGGAATCCATTTCAGACTCATGGCACTTTGCCATAAAATGGAGTTGATACCTTGTATCACTTCCTCGTACGTAGTCGGCTGATATACCTCCATAAGATTGACATCTTTATAAGGTGAGATCAGAAACCCATACCCTAGGTTGTTTTCTGACTCTCTCCGATCTATTAGGTTCTTGTGTATTCAAAGATTAATTGTATAGTCTTATCCTTGATGAACTATATGTGTTCCATTAAGGACTTCGTGCCTTGAATAGTATTACTCCGATTTTTCATCGAGTATCACTATCCTCCCACTGACCACTGCATATCGGTGTTCCTCTTAGGAAAACCGCATAGTGAGTAACAATCATATTGTTCTCATGTGAGATATATAAGTACTATACTTATGGTTTCCCTTAGGATAACCTATATATGGCACTTATCCAATTTGGGTCCTTAGTTTGGTATCATCCAAACGTTATGCCCGGCATACCCAAATTATTAGGAATGAGAAACCCTGTTTCTTTCCTGTTCATATCCTATATGAAATCTGTCAAACAGATTTATATGGAACCTTATTCTAAATAAGTTTTGCACTGTTAATACATATCCTGTTGAAGGAAATGATAGCTCAGAGCGACTCGTGATAAACCTTATCATGTCCAACAAAAATTCGTTTTTTAGTTTGGACACACCATCAAAATGACGTGTCTCGGGAGGAGTCCTCATCTGAAAGAATACTATACTCTTTCATGTATATTTGAAACTTACTGCTTAAGTATTTTCATTACGGTCTTACCGTGACGGCATAATACTATAGTCGATCTGTTTATCTACTTCGTGTCGAAACTATAATAGTTTCCGATTTGTGTTCTTAAAAAGAAACACATAACCACAACGTGATGCCACATCCGTTAAGGTCACGAAATATTCATGTTCACATCTAGGCTAGCTAGATATGGACCCACTAACTTCACCATGAATAGGGCTAACAGATCGGTGGCACTTACACTATTACCAAGTAAACAGTGTTTTAGGTACTTTACCTAACGAACTAGATTCGTAGACTTTATTTGAATAGTCAAATCAGTCCTAGTACCCACTCTTCAAAAGTGCGGATATACGAGTCTTGTTTAATTTTGTCCTAGACAACAATGCCACATATAAGTCTACTTGATCAAATCAATTTGAGCTATTTATCTGTCATTCTATATGTTTGAGATTTTAATTATATTCAAAATATAAATTCTGTTATTCACATCTAATGTGTTTATCTTAATATCATCTTTGTATAATGAAACACTTTAGTGCTCTAAAATATAAAGGTTTATCCACAATGGATTAAACACTGATATAAAGATAATGTCTCTAGTCAAACTAGTTACCTTATAACAGTTCCTAATTTAAGTACACACCCGAAGGGTAGTTCCTAAACTTAGGTATCTACGGTCGAAACAGCGACTTTCGTCCCGTTTTCGATTCGCAGAGCAATCTCAGCTTGAAGTCAGTATCCTGCTCAAAGCAGATTCTGAAAATCAATACATATATTTTATGTACCACACTAAGTATTTAAAATCTAATTTCAATACTAGTAGTGAACATAACTTTGACAATCATTTTTAAAGTAAGAGCCTTGCCCTTTCTTTAATTCCTTCGTGTCTGCCATATCCAAATGGTAGTCACTTTGGGATATGTCAATTATCCTTTTCAATATTTCAGGAACCTTAGGCCAAGCCTTGGGTTTTTAGAATATCGAAACGATGTGCACCTCGTGCTATATGCCCAATTGCAAACTTTGACTTTATCTTCTCTAGAATAGTCAATTAATTCTCCAAGAATTATAAATTGCAATTTTAATACTTCTCAAATCTAAAATTAGATTTATGACAAGTATATTAAATTAAGCACAAAAGTCATCATCACATAAATCTTCCAAAGATTTTATGCTCTACTTATTTTGCTTAATTTTGGGCTTAAGGTATAATAAGTTATTTTATCAAATAAAGTAACCTATTGTTTATTCCCAATTTGAAAATTAAATCATTTAAAACATTTAATCCCAGATTATATTTTAAATATCCAACTTTTCAATTCTTTCTTGATTCAATAGTCCAACTATTTAATCAATGATTAGTGGTACTATATTATAATGATTATAATAGTCCAACTATATAATCAAATATAATCCAAATTAATTAACCTCAATTACATTGATTACTATAATCCAATTATAAAATCAACTGTAAACTGAAATTAATTAATTCAAATATATTGATTAATATAATCCAATTATATATAATCAAGTATAATACAGTCCAACTGTTTATTAAAACACAAAATTTAAATATTAGTCCAACTAACATTTAATATTACGACGAAATAATTTGAATGAGCGCGTATGGCGAGTAATTGAACGAATATTGCAAATTCAATTCTTGCCTCCCACTATTTTTCGGCGAGCCTCTAACCCTCTGTCGAGTACTCGGGAAACCGTGTTTCCTAGTGGGCTAGGAGCTAGGATCCCGTTAAATATCACACAATCTTGACTTTGGCCAACAAATTGTATGATAATTAACTAGGTAGATCTCGAAGATCAATTGGATCTCATCCAACTCCTAGATCCAGTAGGTGGACATCCAAGTCCGAAACATATATCTTATATATGCCTATATATCTATATATAGCCTAACCTTTTTCCTCTGAATCAACTAGGCCTTGGCTTTGGCACAACAAACCTAATGATCCCAGTTAAGCGCGGACCCATTGACCATGGAAGCTTCGTAATCAATGTCGTTGGACAAGAAGTGGTCTTGACTTTGGCCAACAAACCACAACTTGGACAAGACACCAATATGGAACAAAGCTCGTGATTCAAACACATCTTCGACGGACAAGGGCTTGACTTTGGCCAACAACCCATGCCAATCTAGGATCTTGAGTAAGAATCACTCAATGGAAGGAAAAGACGCATGATATTTGATGAGGGCTTTTCGCGTGCAAATTGGCTACCAATTTAATTATCTTTGTTAAGGTCTCATCATCATACACCCTTAAACATGCATTCTAAATACATAATAAAGCGCATATGAAATAAAGTAATAATGATATGCAGATGGATACTTAACATTTTGATCCTAGATCAAATCTCTCCCTTTCTCACTCAAGCTAGCACTTGTATTACTTCTACCCGTTACACTACACTTCTAAAGAAACCTCATTTACATTGAGGGGAATAGGTGAGAAGAGAATACAAAGAGAATAGAGGTGATAAGGCTGGACACGCAGGTCCAATTTAATAAATCGAATTTATTACAACAATTTCCAAAATTGCCCCACCCGACTAATATCCATCCGATATACATATTATTCATTCATCACAACCACGTATTCACACAAAAGCATGCTATCAATCAATCTAATCAAATTAATTAATCTGATAATTATGTGATCATCCAATGTTCAAACAACGATTTGATTTTGCTCGAGTCAAACTCGTTTTTGCGAATAAGTACTCAAAGTACGAATTCATGAATTAAATTAAACTACATCATTAAATCCAATTTAACATGTATTTAATACTAATTCACTATTCAATTCCAAATTAAATATTACACTTTATTTAATAAACCTTTAACGACTTAAATTCCAATTTAATCGCTTCGGGACTCAAAGCCCGATTAACGTCCAACGTCAATTCAATTCAAGTCTAATGGGCTTTAATAATTTCTTTAAGGCGTGGGCTTCAGCAACCAAAGCCAATCAAGGAGTAACCCATAAGCCCAGAAATCAATTTAGGCCCATTAGGCCCAATTAAACTTTAAAGGTTTATAAGTCGCATTTGGGCTTTATGGTAGTGGTTTTGGGCCCAATTGGATCCAATCCATTTGGCCTAAACCCAACTTGATAAAAGCCCAATAAGCCCAATTACAACTTAATAAGCCCAAATCCATTTAAAGGCCTAATACATTAAATTACACAAATCCAATTTCGCAATTTAATTACCTAAAGTGCATTACATGATTAACCAACTAAATCAATATTTCCAAAACACTAAATTAGTCCAATAACCATGCTCATTATCATTATCATATGTCCAACATATAAATTGAAAAATCAAACCCATTACATGCTTTAATGCACTCGGCCAAAGAAGGGATTTTGTGTCCGATTTGGTTTCAATCCAATCGAACCCACAATCGACATCAAATCACCATCCTAAATGATTTCCAATACATCCAATGTTCAAAAATCAAAATACCAAGACATTTGAGGGCATCATCCAATTCGGCCAACATGATTAATTTGGGGATTTTATATTCAATTCAAAATCCAATCCAATTTGATTCAAATTAACATTATCCTATATGATTTTAACTCATCCAATGAATCAAAATCGAAAAATTCCAAATTACCAAAATCCAATTTACATTCGGCCAAGGTATAATTTTTGGGGAAAATAATTCCAAATCATTTTTCAACAAATTGGTCCAACCAAAATGCAATTAGACATGTTATAAGCATACTCAAACAATCAATTTATTCAAATCATGCTCAACACAAATTTACCCAATTTTAAGCCCTACATTTTCATGCTTGAACCTATAGCTCTGATACCATTGTTAGGTTTATTTCTAGGTCCCAAGATCAAACAAGCAATGAAAAACATGTGTGAAATCAATGGAATGGAGGTAGCGGAATACTCACATCGATCGGTTGAGACGAATCGGCAACAAACGAAATTGATTTATCCCTTGCAAAAATGCAACTGCAGTGCAGTCCACTGCCTTGACAGTTTCAGTTTTGAGTCAAGTTTTGAGCTTCAAATCTTCGTCGAATGGTTCCCGACTCATGGGTGAACCTCCCTACCATCTTGCAAGTCTCGTAGTGTGCTAGCACTTGCGGTTTTTGCCACAAAAACCCAACTCTTGCTTCCCTTATTCACGCCATTTTGGCTTCCAAAACCAGTGAGTATTTCTCACTTTGGGCGTGGCTTTGAAGGAGAGAAAATGAGAGAGAAGAATGTTGTGTATTGGTTGGTAAAGCATTTTCCAAAAATGCCTTTATATATTTTCCAAGAAAAAAACTAAAAACAATTACTTAATTGAATAAATAAACCAAAAGTAAATGCTTTTCCCTCCAAATACTATTACACCTACTAACATCAACTATTCAAAGTCACTTTAATAAAGTGATTTGATGTAAGTCAATCCATCAATCAATCAATCACATCCATCAATCAATCAATCACTCAAAGTGACTTTTGATTTGACGCTTGATGTGACGAATGATTTGACGCTTGATGTGACTTGCGTTGCCGCACTCGAATTCGAAATACGAATGCGCTCGCAATCACACTCGGGCTCGGTTTCGCTAATTCCTAATTAGCGAATTTTCCGTTGCGTCGTAATTAAATGATTACGCCTAGCGAATTCACTATTCACGTCGCTAACGAATTAATTCTAAATTCATTCGTTCGCCCGAATTAAAATCTAATTTTAATTCCGCGTCGAAATCTAATTTCGTTTAATATATCGAACATATTAATTTACCGATTAATTCTAAATTAATCATTCTCTCTCTTTAGACGATATTTTATCCCAGATAAAATATTTCTGTAATTAATCCTAGATTAATTTTCTCTCTCTACTATATAATCCCAGATTATTTAAGAGTGCGAGTTATACGTCATCGGTGGATTATTGGGAAGCGACCCATAAGATCCCCGGATATGTTGGCAGTAAATACGGTCGTCGGAGTATCCGAATCACGTACGTACCAAGTACTACGTTCTACCAATTTACGAGACAAGGTCGACTCCTAGCAAAGCACCAAGTCTTCCCAATTCTCCGGACATATTCTTATAAGAATATCTAAGATCTATATCAAGCGTAGTATACCAAGTATCGTGTATATTGGTCCAGTATCGGATAGTCACGTGCTAGGGCTGGGGCTGGATAAGTGTCTGCCCCGTCCGAAGCACATGTCGGATGTTTGGTAATTAGTCTCTATAATCGGATATACATGACCTTGTCATAATATCCCGATGGCCGGCCAGCACTTAAGAGCACTAATACCGTATCCTGCGTGACATCATCTCCACTATGACTGGAGTGATACTTCCGTCTTGACATCACACCCAATACTCTACGATTCTCAATATACCTAGCATTGGCGTACACAGAACCTGTTACAGCCCTGGACGACCTCAACTAAAGCATATTGATTGTCGTAAGCATTAGCGGTGCAAGTCTCAGGTTAAGACCATACATACCTACCCTGATGTCGGACTCCCATAGACACATAGTCATAATACCAATGGGATTCCGAGGGGTCTATCCAGAGCGAAGCTGTTTTTCGTACCATCGGTGAAACACAACCTCCTATCGCACTTGCATAAGTATCCTATACTTAAATATATGAGAATTATGTTGTTGTGCCCTCACAACGCGCACAAGTGCAATACTAGCCTATTCCGCATTATCGATGTCCAGTCTCGATAATACTACGACTAGGGATATTTACTGATACTGTCTCATATCATCTCAATCCAGGAACTAATCATATGGACCTCTCTTCATTTATATATCTAAGGTGATCTAATCACAAATGATGAGAGTGCAATTTCCTTGTCACATAGTTAATTTGTACAACAACACTATGATCTGTACAAATAGTGACGCTATGGGTCATATTATCCAACAAAGCATTATCAAATGGATTTACCGTGGCAACAGGTAAAAGGTTTCGTCGTAATCAACACAGTGTTGATAACTCTACCTTTTCGCTACAAGCCTAGCTTTGTACGTTGGTATGTTGCCTTCCATTTATGTCTTCCTTGAAGACTTATATAGTACCAATAGGCACAATACCTTGCGGTACATCAACTAGTGTCCAAACGTAGTTGGTATACATGGAATCCATTTCGGACTCATGACACTTTGTCATAATACGTAGTCAGTTGGTAGACCTAAAAAAGATTGACATCTTTATGAGGTGAGATCACCGACATACGCGGTTCTTGTGTATTCGAAGATTATGGTATAGTTTCATCCTTGATGAACCATTTGTGTTCCATTAGGACACGTTGCCTTGAATAGTATTACTCCGATTTTCATCGAGTTTTACTATCCTCCCATTTACCACTGCATATCGGAATTCCTCTTAGGAAAACCGCATGGTGAGCAACAATTACATTGTTCTCATGTGAGTTGTATAAGTACTATACTTATGTATCCCTAGGATAACCTACAATTGGCACTTATCCAATTTGGGTTTTAGTTTGGTATCATCCAAACATATGCCTAGCATTCCCAAATATCAGGAATGTGAAACCCGGTTTCTTTCTCGTTCATATCTAATATGATATCTGTCAAACAGATTTTAATGGAACCTTATTCAAAATAAGTTCTTGCACTATTTAAAGCCTATCCGTTGAAGGAAATGGTAGCTCAGAGCGACTCATGATTAACCTTATCATGTCCAAAAAAATTTGGTTACTCAGTTCGGACACACCGTCACTTTGACGTGTTCCGGGAGGAGTCCTCATTTGAAAGAATACTTTACTCTTTCAAGTATTTAAGAAAATTATTACTTAAATATTTTCCATTACGGTCTTACCGTGATAGTTTAATACTTTAGCCGATCTGTTTGTCTATTTCGTGTCGAAACTTTAAAAGTTTCTGATTTGTGTTTTCAAAAGAAACACATAACCATAATGCGATGCCACATCCGTAAGGTCACGAAATATTCATATCCACATCTAGCCTAGCTAGACATGGGACCTCTTGCTTCACTATGAACTAGGGCTAACAGGTCGGTGGCATTTACACTTTTACCAAGTAAATAGTGTTTTAGGCACTTTGCCCAATAAACTATATTCGTAGAATTTATTTGATTGGAATCAAATCAGTCCAGGTACCCGCTCTTCAAAAGTGCGGATATACGATTCTTGTTTAATTGTGTCCCAGACAACAATGCCCCAATTTAGTTTCTTCTGATCAAATCAGTTTGAGCTATTTGTTTGTCATGTCATATGTATGAGATTTTATTTATATTCAAAATATATATGCTATTATTTACATCTAATGTGTTTATCTCAATATCATCTTTATATAATAAAACAATTTAGTGTTCTAGAATATAAAGGTCAATCCGCAATGGATTAAACACAGATATAGAGATAATGTTTCTAGTCAAACTAGTTACATTATAACATTTTCTGAATCCTGCTCATAGCAGATTCTGAACATCAGTATATATTTATGTACCACACTAAGTATTTAAAATCTAATTTTAATACTAGTAGTGAACATAATATGACAAACATATTTGAAGTCAGAGCCTTGCTCGTTCTTCAATTCCTTCTTGGGATATGTCATTTATATTCCCAGAAGATTATAATGATTTTTGCCTTTGCCATTTTTTAATATTCCAGAAGCCTTTGGCCAAGCCTCAGGTTTCTAGAATATCGAAGTAAGGTGCGCCTTGCGCTACCTGCCTAATGGCAAAGTTTGACTTTGTCTCATCGAGAATAGTCATTTAACTCTCCAAGTGTTTCCAATTGCAATTTTAATAGATTAAGCACTAAAGTTATCATCACATAAATCTTCCAAACATTATGCTCTACTATTTGCTTAACTCCGGGCTTTGGCCTAATATGTTATTTTATCAAATAAAGTAACTTATTAGTTTCCAGGACCATCTTGAAAATTTATTCCCATTTGAAAATTAAACTATTTAAATACATTTTCCCTAGGAGCATGTTTTAAATGCCAATCTTTCAATTTTATCTTGATTTTAATAGTCCAACTATTTAATCAACGATTTAGGTACTATATATTATAATGATTATGATAGTCCAACTATACAATCAAATATAATTTAAATTAATTAACCTCAATTACATTGATTACTATAGTCCAACTATAAAATCAACTATTAATCGAAATTAATTAATTCAAATATATTGATTACTATAATCCAATTATATAATCAAATATAATACAGTCCAACTGTTTATTAAAACAACAATTTAAATATTAGTCCAACTAACATTTAATATATATGACGTAATGATGTTGGTTTGAGCGCGTATGACAAGTAATTAAACGAATATTGCAAATTCAATTATTGCCTCCCACTATTTTTCGGGGAGCCTCTAACCCTCTGTCGAGTACTCGGGAAACTGTGTTTCCTAGTGGGCTAGGATCCTGTTAAATATCACACAATCCTGACTTTGGCCAACAAATTGTATGATAATTAACTAGGTAGATCTCTAAGATCAATTGGATCCAATCCAATTCCTAGATCCAGTAGGGGAACATCCAAGTCCGAAACATATATCTTATATATGCCAATACATCTAACGTATTACCTAACCTTTTTCCTCTGAATCAACTAAGCCTTGGCTTTGGCACAACAAACTTAGTGATCCCAGTCAAGCGCGACCCATTGACCATGGAAAGCTTCGTAATCATTGTCGATGGACAAGAAATGGTATTGACTTTGCCCAACAAACCACAACTTGGACAAGACACTGATATGGAACAAAGCCTTCGTGATTCAAACACATCCTCGACGGTCAAAGGCCTTGACTTTGGCAAACAAGCCAATGCCAGTCTCGGATCTTGAGTGAGAATCACTCAATGGAAGGAAAAACGGTTAATATTTTGTGAGAGTTTTTCGCGTGCAAATTGGCAACCAATTTATTATCTTTGTTAAGGTCTCATCATCATACACCCTTAAACATGCATTCTAAACACATAATAAAGTGTTGGATAATATGACCCATAGCGTCACTATTTGTACAGATTACGGTGTTGTTGTACAAATTAACTATGTGACAAGGAAATTGCACTCTCATCATTTGTGATTAGATCACCATAGATGTATAAATGAAGAGAGGTCCATATGATTAGTTCCTGGACTGAGAATGATATGAGACAGTATCAGTCCCCGAAGGATTAATCATTAAATATCCCTAGCCGGAGTATTATCGAGACAGGACATCGATAATGCGGAATAGGCTAGTATTGCACTTGTGCGCGTTGTGAGGGCACAACGACATAGTTCTCATATATATAAGTATTGGATACTTATGCAAGTGCGATAGGAGGTCGTGTTTCACCGATGGTACGGGAAATAGCTTCGCTCTGGATAGACCCCTCGGAATCCCATTGGTATTATGACTATGTGTCTATGGGAGGCCGAAATCAAGGTAGGTGTGTATAGTCTTAACCTGAGACTTGCATCGCTAATACTTACAATAATCGATAGACTTTGGTCTTGGTGGTACAAGGCTTTAACCGGTTCTGCGTACACCACTTCTGGGTTTATCAGAGAGTCGTAGTGTATTGGGTGTGATGTCAAGACGGAAGTATCACTTCAGTTATATTGGAGATGATGTCACGCAGGATATGGTATTAGTGCTCTTAAGTGTTGCGCAACCATCGGGATATTATGACTAGGTCATGCATATCCGATTATAGAGACTAGTTACCAGACATCCGACATGTGCTTCGGACGGGGCAGACACTTATCCAGCCCCAGCCCTAGCACGTGACTATCCGATACTGGGCCGATATACACAATACTACGGTATACTACGCTTGATACAGATCTATATATTCCTGTAAGAATATTTCTGGAGAATTGGGTAGGCATGGCGCTTTGCTAGAAGCCAACCTTGTCTTGTAAATCGGTATAAACGTAGTACAAGGTACTTACGTGTTCGGATAGTCCGACGACCGTATTTACTGCCAACATATCCGGAGATCTCATGGGTCGCTTCCTGAAGATTCACTGATGATGTATGACTCGCACTATAATTAATCTGGGATTAATTAGTAGAGAGAGAAGATTAATTTCTAGAAAGAGAAAATTAATCTGGGATTAATTACGGAGATATTTTATCTCGGATAAAATATCGTTAAAGAGAGAGAACGATTAATTTGGAATTAATCGATAAAATAATATATTCGATATATTATAAGAAATTGGATTTCGACGTGGAATTAAAATTAGATTTTAATTCGGGCGAACGAATTAATTTAGAATTAATTCGTTAGCGACGTGAATAGTGAATTCGCTAGGCGTAATCATTTAATTACGACGCGACGGAAAAATCGTTAATTTGGAATTAGCGAACCCGAGCCCGAGAGTGATTGCGAGCGCATTCGCATTTCGAATTCGAGCGCGGTACGCAAGTCGCATCAAACGTCAAATCGTTAGTCGCGTCAATTGTCAAATCACTTGTCACTTTGAGTGATGTGATATGATATGTTGTCACTTTATTAAAGTGAAGTGACTTGATGTAAAAAGTAGAAGTGATGGGTGAAAAGTTGAAAGCTTTTTACTTTTGCTTTTGACTTTTTTAATTAAAAGTTTTGTATATATTTTATTTATATTACTTGGTAAATAAAAGATAAATAAAATGATATACAAAAGAATAACTCTCTCTCTCTTCACATGTGATTCACGGTTTTAGGCTTTTGGAGCCAAAACCCTTCATCTTTCTCTCTTCTCCCTCTCACGGCTTCAAGCCGATTTCATCACAAAATTTTATGGTTTGACCGAAATTTTGAGAAGCAAATGAAGAAGAGTAGTGCTAGCACACACATGGGTTATATTATGGTGATAGGGAAACGAATTTGTGAGCTTGGAAAGCTTGAAGCTTTGAGCTTCCATGGAGTCTTTCATGGCCGATTATTGGAGCCTCAAAACAGCCCCCAACCGAGCAGTCCACTGCATGAGGAAGCTATTGCCGAGCTTGGAGGGAGGCAAAAACGCAACTTGTTCTTCATTTCATCAAAACCCGTTCAATGTGAGTTTATTCCGCACCTCCTTTGATGTGTATTCACTCATTTTTATGCATGATTTATGATCTTGGGACTTGATTGAAACTCAACATAAAGCGCATATGAAAAATAATAATGATATGCGGATGGATATTTTACACAATGGTCCTAGATCAAATCTCTCCCTTTCTCTCTCCCGCTAGCACAAATATTTCTTCTACCCGTTACACTACACTTCTAAAGAAACCTCATATACATTGAGGGGAATAGGTGAGAAGAGAATACAAAGAATAAGGGGGTGATAAGGCTGGACACGCAGGTCCAATTAATAAATCAAATTTATTACAACAATTTCTTAAATTGCCCCACCCATCTAATATCCATCTGATATACATTATTCATGCATCGCAACCATGTATTCACACAAGCATGTTATCAATCAATCTAATCCAATTAATTAATCTGATAATTAGTGATCATCCAATGTTCAAACAACGAATTGATTTTGTTCGTGTCAAACTCGTTTTGCGAATAAGTACTCAAAGTACGAATTCTTGAATTAAATTAAACTACAAAATTAAATCCAATTTTAATATGTATTTAATACTAATTCGCTATTTAATTCCAAATTAAATATTACACTTTATTTATAAACCTTTACGATTTAAATTCCAAATTTAATCGTTACGGGTCTCAAAGCCCGATTAATATCCAATATTAATTTAATTAAAGTCCAAAGGGCTTTTAATTAATTTCTTAAGGCGTGGACTTTTGGTCAACTCGGATCAAACCCAATAACCAAATTTCAAACCGGGAATTACCCCATAAGTCCATAAATCAATTTTGGCCCATTAGGCCCAATTAAACTTTAAAGGTCCATTAAGTCGCATTTGGGTTTTATGGAGGCGGTTTTGGGCCCAATTGGATCCAATCCATTTGGCCTAAACCTAACTTGGTACAACCAAGCCCAATTAGCCCAATTACAACACAACGGGGCCAAATCCAATTTAAGGCCCAATTAACTAAATTACTAAAATCCAATTTTACAATTTAATTAATCAAAGTGCATTAACATAATTAATCACCAAAGTCATTTTTTCCAAAACACAAATTAGGCTCATTAATCATGCTCATCATTATTAAATTATGTCCAACACAATTTAACATAAATCAAACCCATTTACATGCTCACTTTGTGTCTCGGCAATAGGGTTTATTTGTCAAATTGCAAATCCAATCCAATTGAATCCAATTAAACATAACATCAATATACCCAACATGATTCTAACTCATCTAATGAATCAAAAAATCAAATTTCCAAGACATCAAATTTAGGGCACCATTCGGCCAACACCAAAATATTGGGCAAATTTGTTCCAAATAATTTTTAATCAAATTGATCCAATCAATCATCAATTAAAACACATTCAAGCATACTTAATCATCCAATTTCATAATTGCATGCTCAAATTCATTTTACCCAATTTCATGGTTTATAACATTCTCGACAATTTGAGGATTTTACGTCCGATTCGAATTCAATCCAATTAATTTCACAATCGACATTAAATCATATTCCTGAATGCTTTCCAATACATCCAATGATCAAAAATCAAAAATCCCAAGACATAATAGCATTATCAAATTCGGCCAAGGTAACAATTTGGGGAAAAAATGATCCAATCACAATTTCTTGAAATTGAACCAATCAATCTTCAATTCAACACCAATTAAGCATACAAAATCATCCAATTTCATTTAAACATGCTCAAAATCAATTTACCCAAATTTTAACCCTAAACCTTTTTCATGCTTTTCCTTGCTCAAGATACCATTGTTAGTGATTCTAGGTCTCCAAGATCGAATTAAACAAGCATGAATCGTGTGAATACTACGACGGAAGTTGCAGAATACTTACATCGAGCGGTTGAGCGACGCGGAGAGGCAACGAAAACTAAAATTCTGCTCACTGGTAGAGGCGGCAGTGGGCTGCTGTTGCTTCTGATTTTCGGCCTTCAATCAACAAGAAACCAAGCTCCAAGCTTCGTCATTTGATTCCCGGCTCATGGGTGGACTTCCCTATCACCTTCGCATGATCCCGGAGTGTGCTAGCACTCTTGATTTTGCATCAAAAATGCACTTGCTTCCCTTCACTGCTCACGGTTTTTGCCCAGCCAAAACATAACAGGAAAATACGTGAGAGAGAGGAAGAAGGAGAAGAGAGAGATGAGGGAAAAGTGTTATACATATTCGGTGATTACCAAAAGTGTATCTATTACACTTGAAATGAAATTCAAATTCATTTCCAACACATTTAGCTTTAATTGCCAACCACACACATCACTCATCACATCAATCAGAAGTTGTCAAGTCACATCACTCAAAGTGACAAGTGATTTGACGGTTGATGTGACTAGAGATTTGACGTGCTGCACTCGAATTCAAAATACGAATGCGCTCGCAAATAATCTCGGGCTCGGGTTCGCTATTTCCAAATTAACGGATTTTCAGTTGCGTCGTAATTAAATGATTACGCCTAGCGAAATCACTATTCACGTCGCTAACGAATTAATTCTAAATTAATTCGTTCGCCCGAATTAAAATCTAATTTTAATTTCGCGTCGAAATCCAATTTCGTTTAATATATCGAATATATTAATTAATCGATTAATTCCAAATTAATCGTTCTCTCTCTTTAATTGATATTTTATCCCAGATAAAATATCTCTGTAATTAATCCCAGATTAATTTTCTCTCTCATCTAATTAATCCCAGATTAATTAAAAGTGCGAGTTATACGTCATCGGTGAATCTTTGGGAAGCGACCCATGAGATCCCCGGATATATTGGCAGTAAATTCAGTCGTCATACTATCCGAACACGTAAGTACCTAGTACTACGTTTATACCGATTTACAAGACAAGGTTGGCTTCTAACAAAGCGCCATGCCTACCCAATTCTCCGGAAATATCCTTACAGGAATAAAGGATCTATATCAGGCGTAGTATACGTAGTATTGCGTATTTCTGTCCAGCATCGGATGATCACATGTGAGGCCTGGGGCTGGTACAGTGTTTGCCCTGTACGAAGCATATATCGGATTACGAGCAACTAGTCTCTTTAAAATCGGATAATCATGACCAAGTCATATTATCCCGACGGTTGCAACCTTATATAGAGAGCCAGTTATGTATCCCTGCGCGATCATCAACTCCATATGACTGGAGTTACACTTCCATCTCGACATCACACCCTACACACTATGATTCTCGATATACCCAGAATTGGCGTACACAGAACCGGTTAAAGCCTTGGACGACCTCAACCAAAGTATATTGATTGTCGCAAGTATTAGCGGTGCAAGTCTCAGGTTAAGACCAAATACACCTACCCTGATAGTAGACTCCCATAGACACATAGTCATACTACCAATGGGATTCCACGGGGTCTATCCAGAGCGACGTTGTTTCTCGTACCATCGGTAAAACACAACCTCCTATTACACTTGCATGAGTATCCTATACACAAATATATGAGAACTATGCCGTCGTGCCCTCACAACCCGCACAAGTGTAATACTGGTCTTTTACGTATTTATCGATGTCCAATCTCGATAATACTCTGACTAGGATATTTAATGATTTATCCTACGTGGATTAATACTGTCTCTAATCATTCTCAATCCAGGAACAAATCATAAGGACCTCATATTATTTATATATCTAGGTGAACTAATCACAAATGATAAGAGTACAATCTCCTTTGTCACATAGTTAATTTGTACAACAATATCGTGATCTGTACAAATAGTGACGCTATGGGTCATAATTGTCCAACAATTCCATCAAGTAGAATACAAGATTCCATTTAATCAAATAAATGAGAAACTTTATTTATATCTCCTATGTACAAGTACTTCCAATTTTATAACCATCACATAAAAGGAAGATTCAAACCTTAAACCTTTCAGGATTTGAATTTCTACTTATACATATCGTATATGTAACTGTAGAACTAATGGAACCTAAATTAATAAGATGAATTAGTGTTACATTAGCATAACCCCAAAAGTATCGAAAAGAATTTGGTAATCTTCAACATATAATGAATCAAATCATATAGGATTTGATTCCTCACACTCACCAATTCCATAACGATGGAATTATAGAAGGATAATAATGAGTAAGAATCATATTATTTTAATTGCTCATAAATTTATTTGTTTGATCAAATCAAACATGTTTGAACAGTTCAAAGATTCATGATGAAATTTAAAAATACAATTTACAACTTTATTCTTGAAACCTTTTAATACACTACCAAGCCTTATGCATTACTAATGATTGACATGCAACTTTCCTTGACACTGACTATGTTGAACCTCTGTACTCGACCTAGTGAACCTAGAGACCCTAGTAACTGCCATCAGTGTCCATCCTTCAGAGCTATCCTCCGGGTGAACCTGCAAAACAAAAACTGGGAGTGGGGGGTTAGATCGTTTGCACGACTTAGTGAGTGGACAGTTTAAAACATAAACTTAAATAATTTATGATAAATTCTTGGTTCTAAAAACCAAAAACATCTCAAGAAAACCATATTTTCTGAAAACTCTTTCTTATCTGAAAACATTTCTTTTTCTGTGAAACTTTTCTGGAAATCCTTTCTATCTAAAAAAAATATGATTTCTTTCTAAAACCCTTTCATTAAATTGTTCCACTGAAAGCCTTTTATAAAACTTTTGTTTCTAAAACTCTTTCATAAAACCACTTTGTCTGAAAATCTCATTTGAGGATCTGTAGAAAACCTGACGCATGGGGGAGTTACGTATCGTCGTCCCCCAATACGCCTAACTACTGGTCTTGGGGCGTTATGTATCACCATCTCCACTGCAAATCCATGTCATTAGGGCATTATGTATCATCGTCCCCCAATGCATGCCACCATCATATCCCTGAATCTAGGGTCTAGGGGCATCTGTCATCCCTAATCCTGAACTAGGATCTAGGGGCATTACGTATCATCGTCCCCCCAGTCTTACTCTACGTGTGCACATCTTTTGAATCCATCAATTCCAATAACCTTCAATTCCAATATTTGTATCAAGTTTCAACATAGGTGAGTTTTTCCCCCATGCCTCCAAAAATCATCAAAATCATGCTTTAAAAATCATCACTTTCTAAAATATTTCTCAAAACATTATCATTCAAAAAAATAATTGAAAGTAAACTTGGATAACGCCCTAAGTGCTCAAAAATAAGTCTTAATTCAAAACAAATCAGTAAATATCAATTTGAAAAAAATTGTCACTCATAAATTTGGAATCTGGCTAGCACTATTTTATTTCATCGAAGAAAGCTGCGGTTCCTATGATCATTTGTAATTGATATACTTAATTAGTATACAATTCATGAATTATTCTTGTAACGGGACATAATGCGTGTATATGGGCTGATCTGAAACCTCTAGGGTGGCCTCTAACATCCTAAGTTACAATTGAAATGAAATGAAACTATTTTTAATACGCGTCGCGACCCATGTGTTTTGTCTCTAAGGACAATCTCAATATCTAAAAAGCATAAAACATGTGTGAATAATCAAATGAATATAGCGGAAATTATACTCACTTTGATCAGTTCGTTGGATGTGTTGATAACAAAACTTATGTGAATACTCTTATCACACTTGTATAAGCATCCAATACTTAAATATATGAGAACTATGCTGTTACACTTCCATAACACGCACACGTATAAAAATAGTCTATTCCGTATTATCGATGTTCAGTCTCGATAATACTATGACTAGAGATATTTAATGATTAAACCTTTGTGGATTGATATTGTCTCATATCTTATTAATCCGGAACTAATCATAAGGACTTTTATCATTTATATATTCAAGTAATCAAATTGCAAATGATAAAATAGCAATTTCCATTGTCACATAGTTAATTTGTACAAACTATTCAATTAACGATTTTTGGGTACAGTCCAACTGTTACAATAAAAATAATAAAATATTAGTCCAACTAATAAATATATAAAATTGACGAAATAATTTGAAAGCGCGTATTGGCAAGTATTTGAACGAAATTGTAAATTCAATACTAGCCTCCCACTATTTTTCGGTGAGCCTCTAACCCTCTGTTGAGTACTCGGGAAACCTAGTTTCCTAGTGGGCTAGGATCCCGTTAAATAACACACAACCTTGACTTTAGCCAACAAGCTGTATTATATTTAACTAGGTAGATCTCTAAGATCAATTGGATCTCATCCAATTCCTATATCCGGTAGGTGGAAGTCCAAGTCCGAAACATATATACAATATATATGCCAATATATCCAATATATTTTCCTAACCTTTTCCTCTGAATCAACTAAGCCTTGGTTTTGGCTTAACAAGCTTAATGATTCCAGTTAAGCAGAACCCATTGACTTTGGAATGCTTCATAATTGATGTCGATGAACACAAGTGATCTTGACTTTGGCCAACAAATCACAACTTGGCCAAGACATGCGATATGGAACAAAGCCTTCATGATTCAAACACATCCGCGATGGACAAAGGTCTTGACTTTTGCCAACAAACCAATGCTAATCTTGTATCTTGAGAATGAATCACTCAATGGAAGGAAAATGCTTAATATTTGTTGAGGGTTTTTTCGCGTAATTGGCAACGAATTAATTATCTTGGATTAGGTCTCATCATACACCCTTAAGCATGCATTTTAAAAGCATAATAAGGCGCGATAAATAATTTAATAATGATATGCAGATGGATATCTCACAAATTGTTCCTAGAACAAATCACTCAATTTCCTCTCCCCGGCTAGCATTATTCTAACTTCTACCCAATTACATAATACAATAAAGAAACCTCATTACATTGAGGGGAATTGGTGAGAAGAGAATTACAAAGAATCGAGAGATAAAGGCTTGACACGCAGGTCCAATTTAATAAATTCTAAATTTATTACAATAATTTCCAAAATTGCCCTCACCCATCTAATATCCATCCGATATACATTATTCATACAATACATCCATGTATTCACACAAAGCATGTTATTCAATCAATCTAATCCAATTAATTAATCTTTGAATTAAGTGATCATCCAATGTTCAAACAACGATTTGATTTTCTCGAGTCCAACTCGTTTGAGAATAAGTACTCAAAGTGCGTATTCTCTAATTATATTGAACTAAAATTTTAAATCCAATTTAATTTGTATTCAATACTAATTATAATTTAATTTCAAATTAAGTAATTACACTTTTAATGTGCCTTTGCGACTTAGATTCTAAATCTAATCATAATGGGTCTCAAACCCCAATTAACATCCAATGTCAATTAATTAAATTCCAATGCGCTTTCAATTAATTTCTTAAGGCATGGACTTTGGCAACCAAATCCAATAAGGAATTACCATTTGCCATAAAATTAATTTTGGCCCATTAGGCCCAATTAATTATTGAAATGCCCATTTATTATATTTGCACTTAATGGAATTGTTTTAGGCCCAATTTGGATCCAATCCAATTGTCCTAAACAATTTGGCCCAACCAAGCCCATTAGGCCCAAATACAACTATTTTTGTTTTAGGCCCATTTATTATATTATTATAATTTAGATTAATCTCCTTTATTTATAATATACAAATTATCGTAAAATTTGACTTAATTGGATACTGTCTTTATGGTCGGTTGGACTTAATTTAATTTGACTTAATTCTGACTTAATTGGATACTACCTTTATGGTCAGTTGGATTAAATTAAATTTGACTTAATTGGATACCACATATATGGTCGGTTGGTAAGTCATGTAAAATTGATATATTATAATAAAGGAGATTTCTAAATTTGAAATAATAAAAGTAGATCCCATAACCCCGGTATTTTATTTTATTGTTTTAACTTCTTAAACTTCAAATTTATTTTATAAAAAATTTGTTTATTTATGTCTTTAGTAGTTTTAGATATATGTCATAACTAAATACATTATCTATGGTTGGGATGAATTCCAATACCATAGGTTTATAAGTTTGTTATTTTGTGTCTTGTGTGATGTATTGGTTTATTTATTGAGTCTTAATCTTAATGCTTCTTATTAACTGGCCACTAATAAGATTGATATGGTAAACTTAATATGAACTTGATGAAGGGATTTTAGGTTTCAGCCTTATACTCAATAGCTTACGATCTCACCTTATAGGAGATTTCCTTCCAGGATAGACATATACCTGTCGGGTGTGGGTAGCCATATTTGGAACTTAATCTTAATGAATTCAGAGTTTCTTGGTTAATATAGACATATAGTTAATTGGATTACTTTGGGTGTTTGCATTTGACCATCGACAAAGGCTTTTACATAACTTCTTGTTCCAGGTTAATAAACTGATATATTACACAAACATAAGATAATCACTTTATATTTAGAAAATTATTGGAAGGATTCACAACCCTATATAGTTTCATAATATTGATTTCTTTTAATTTACTTTTGCATTATTTTATTTACTAGTTTATAGATAAAATCACCAACCAAACAAAAAACAATCTTTTAAATACTTGTAGAAATCTAACTTCAATAAATTAATAGAACAAGTATTAAGTCCTTGTGGGATCGATACATTTTAAACTACTTGAGCGATACGTGCGCTTGCGTTACGTGAGTGATTTCACCGATCAAGTTTTTGGCGCCGTTGATGGGGACTTATTTATCTTTTACTAATAATTTTGAGGTTAGATACTTTACTAGTGTCTAATTTGTTTTTACTTATTATTTTTTTTTCTTGTGTTTCAGGTTCTCAGACACTACATAAGAAGCAGTAGAAGCTTTAAAATCCATCCGCTTGACCCAGAAATTGAAAGAACTATCAGACAATTGAGAAGGAAAAGGCGAGAAGATCAAGAAGCACTAATCAACATGAACAATTAAGAACCTAACCCTTTAGAAATAGCACCACTAAGGCCCATTCGAGACAGAACAATTTTGGTGGTTGACAGCTTCATATCATGTATTGTAATTCCTCTCTTACGTGGAAATGTTTGTGACATCAAAATATGTATTCAAATGATACAGCGATCAGTTCAGTTTGGGGGGAAGTACAATTGAAGATCCTAATGCCCACATCAGCGACTTCCTGGAAGATTGTGGCAAATTCAATTACAACTGAGCGGGAGAAGAAGCAATATGTCTGCATGTGTTCCCATATTCCTTGAAAGACAGAGCTAAGGCTTGGCTCCATTCACTACCAGAAGGTTCCATAACCACTTGGAACAATATTGCCATCAAATTCCTTGCAAAATACTTTCCCCCAGCCAGAATAGCAAAGTTAAGAAATGACATCACATCCTTTGTGCAACATGACTCAGAATCCAAGCATGGGAAAGATACAAAGAATTGCTCCGAAAACTCCCTCACCATGAAATGGCAAAGTGGCTTCAAGTCTAAACCTTCTACAATGGACTTTCTGGATTGATGAAAACTACAGTTGATGCTACTACTAGAGGAGCTTTAATAGCAAAAGGAGAATATCAAGCTTGGGACTTAATTGAAGAAATGGCTAAAAACAATTCCTTGTGGCCAACAGAGAGAAACATGATCCATCGAATAGCAGGAATCCACGAAGTAGGAACCAACACAGCTGTGAATGCCAAGCTGGATCAGATATGCAAATGCCAGGAAACTCTTAGCATGTAAGTTAATGCTGGATCCATAATTTCACCATATAGAGGAGCACCAGAGGCATAATCTTACAACCAACATGATGAGACTGTGAACTATGTCACCTGTTAGTGTCCTAGACATGGCCGAGGTCTCTAAGTCATGATATTATGTGTGAATGATCAAGTGAGTTTGCGGAAAAAACTTACATTGAACGGATGTGATTCAAAACTTTCTTTGTATGTCTATGAAGCTCCAAGCTTTATTGAATGAATCCAACCTAATGGTGAGTTTCCCTATCACCTCACAAGACTCATTTAAGTGCTAGCTTGTTTGATTTTAAAGCAAAATCAATGGAGGAGAAGAAGCAAGGCTCACGACAATGAGGGAGAAAAGATAGAGTTTTCGGTTTTTGATATTTTGTTTCCAAAACAATTACCAAAGTTGACTTTCCAAAAAGGTGCATATGCTTTTCCAAAAAACAAAACAAAAGCAAAGTGTGTTGGAAAAGTTTCTTTAAAAGATCCCAACTATTTCCATCAACTAATGGCTAGTGATGTAAGTTAGTGGGTCTCACCACTTAAATTCAAAATTCAAGTTAGCTTGCTTAACAAACTTCGAGTTCGGGTTTGTTTAATCTGATTAAAGGAATTTTCCGTCGCGACGTAATTAAATCCAATTTAATTAAATAATAATGCCTAGGAAAATTATTACGAAAGTCGCTTACGAATTAATTCCAAATTAATTCGTTCGCCCGAATTAAAATCCAATTTTAATTCCACATTGAAATTCGATTTCAATTAATATATCCAATATATTATTTAATCGATTAATTCCAAATTAATCTAGTTCTCTCTTCTATTCAAATTTTATCCCAGATAAATTCTTGCCGTAATTAATCCTAGATTAATTTTCTTTCCCTCTTAATTAATTAATCCCAGATTAATTATGTTCAATTCAAATGTCATCGGTGAATCTTTGGGAAGCGACCCAAGAGATCCCTAGATATGTTGGCAGTAAATCTGGTTGTCGGACTATCCGACACATGCGTACCGCATACCATATTCTCACCGATTTACAAGATATGCTTGGCTTCTAGCAAAGCACCGTGCCGACATAATTCTCCCGAAATATTCAACGAATAATATATAATCTATATCAGGCATAATATACTATGTATTCCGTATTACGATCCAGTATCTGATGTCACATGCTAGGCCTGGGGCTGGAATTGTGTCTTCCCGTACGAAGCATATATCGGATCACTAGCAACTAGTCTTTGTAATCGGATAATCATGACCTAGTCATATTATCCCAATAGCTGCAGCATATAAGAGCACTAGTTATGTATCCCTGCGTGATCATCTTCTCCATATGACTAAAGTGATACTTCCATCTTGACATCACACCACATACACTACGATTCTCAGTAAACCCAGAAGAGGCGTACACAGAACCTGTTAAAGCCCCGGATGACCAAAACCAAAGCGTACTGATTGTCGGAAGTATTAGCGATGCAAGTCTCTGGTTAAGACCATATACACCTACCCTGATTCGGATTCCCATATTCACATAGTCATACTACCAATGGGATTCCGATGGGTCTATCTAGAGCAATGTTGTTCCCGGTCCAACGGCTAACAGAACCTCCTATCACACTTGCATAAGTATCCAATACTTAAATATATGAGAACTATGCCGTTAAGCTTCCATAACGCGCACAAGTGTAATACTAGTCTATTCCGCATTATCGATGTCCAGTCTCGATAATACTACGACTAAGGAAATTTAATGATTAAACCGTTCATGGATTAATACTGTCTCATATGTTATTAATCCGGAAGTAATCATAAGGACTTGTATCATTCATATATATTCAAGTAATCCAATTACAAAATGATAAAATAACAATTTCCTTTGTCACATAGTTAATTTGTACAAAAACCACAATGTCTTTTACAAATAGTGATGCTATGGGTCATTATTTCCAACAATCTCCCACTTGGCTAATAGCCAATCACTAAAGCATCTAACACCGGAACTATATACATGTCCCTCAAACTTTTACTGAGAAATAACTTTAGTCAGCAGATCTGCAATGTTTTCATCTGAAGCGATCTTTTCGATCTTGACATCGCCACGATGTATGATCTCACAAATCAGATGGAAACGTCGAAGTACATGCTTGGATCGTTGATGAGACAGCGATTTCTTAGTCTGCGCTATAGCCTTGCTATTGTCATAATACAAATGAATGGGCTCAGCTGCTAATGGAACTACTCCTAATATAATTAGGAATTTATGGATCCAAACTACTTCTTTTGCTACCTCAGTTGCAGCGATATATTCCGCTTCTATTTTTGAATCAGCAATAGTCTCTTGCTTGGAAGATTTCCAGCTCACTGCTCCGTTGTTCAAACAAAATATATACCCAAATTGTGACTTAGAGTCGTCTTTATCGGTTTGGAAACTTGCATCGGTGAACCCAGTCCCCTCAAGTTCTCCATCTCCATAGACGAAGAAAGGATCCTTAGTTCGTCTAAGATCCTTAAGGATGTTCTTAACAGCAATCCAGTGACCATCACATGGATCGGCCTGATAGTGACTGCACATGCTCAAAGCATATGAGAAATCAAGTCGTGTACATATCATGTCATACATGATCGATTCGACTACAGTTTTAGGACAAAAGTCCTTAGATAAAGAGACGTCATGTGACATTGGAAGCAGTCCCCTCTTAGACTGATCCATGTTGAATCTGTTCAACACTTTGTCAATGTATGAGCTCTGGGAGAGTCCAAGCAGCTTTCTAGATCTATCCCGGTAGATCCTTATTCCCAAAATAAAGTCTGCTTCTCCCAGATCTTTCATGGAGAATTTTAATGAAAGCCAAGCTTTCACCGATTGTAGCAAGGGAATGTCATTGCTAATAAGCAATTCATCATCAACGTAAAGGACAATGAATGTCAGTATGCTCCCACTAACCTTCTTATACACACAAGAATCATCTTCATTTTTAATGAAATCATATTCTGTTATGATCTCATCAAAACGTGATGTTTGCTTCAATCCATAAATGGATCGATTTAACTTGCAAACCTTGTTTGCATGTTTTGGCACGACAAAACCATCAAGCAGTTGCATATAACATTCTCCAAAAGGTTTCCATTAAGGAAAGCGGTTTTGACGTCCATCTGCCATATTTCATAATCGAAATATGCAGTAATAACAAGCATTATCCGAATGGATTTAATCATGGCAACAGGTGAAAAAGTTTCATTATAATCGACATCATGTCGTTGTCGATACCCTTTCGCTACAAGCCTAGCTTTGTATATTTTCATGTTGCCATCCATGTCCGTCTTCTTCTTGAACACCTATCTATAACCAATCGCTTAATGTCTTATGGTGCATCAACCAGTGCCCAAACTGGTTGGTATACATGGAATCCATTTCAGACTTCATGGCTCTTGCGATAAAGTGGAGTCGATACCATGTATCGCTTCCTCATACGTAGCCGGTTCATTATCCTCAATAAGATTAATATCTACATGAGGTGAGATCATAAACCCATACCTCTCAGGTTTTTTTCTAACTCTCTCCAATCTACGTGGTTCTTGTGTATTAGAATATTGTGGTACAGTCTCATCCCTGATGAACTATTCGTGTTCCGTGAGGGAATCTGTGCCAGGAACAGTATGACTACGATTTTCATCGAGTTATACTTTCCTCTAACTTACCACTGCATTTAGGAATTCCTTTTCGAGGAAAACCGCATGGAGAACAACAATACATTGTTCTCTTTTGGGTTGTAGAAGTAATATCCTTTGGTTTCCTTAGGATAACCTACAAATAAACTCTTATCCTATTTGGGTTCTAGTTTGGTACCATCCAAACGTTTAACGTATGCCAAGCATCCCCAAATCTTCAGGAATGAGAAACCCGATTTCTTTCCTGTCTATATTTTATATGGAGTCTGTCCAACAGACTTTGACTGAACCTTATTCAAAATAAGTATTGCATTGTTCAATGCGTATCCCATAAGTAAATTGGTAGCTCAGTGCGGCTCATCATTGACCTAACCATATCCAACAATGTTCGGTTCCTTCAATCGGACACACCGTTTAATTGAGGTGTTCCGCGAGGAGTCCACTGTGAAAGAATACCATATTCTTTCAAGTAATCGAGAAATGCATTGCTCAAGTATTCTCCACCACGGTCTGACCATAATGTTTTAATACTTTTGTCGGTCTATTTTTCTACTTCGTGTCGAAACTCTTTGAATTTTTCAGAAGTTTCCGACTTGTGTCTCATAAGATACACATAACCGTAACGTGATGCATCATCTGTAAAGGTTACGAAGTATTCATATCCACCTCTAGCCTTGCTAGACATGGGCCCACATACGTCACTATGAACGAGAGCTAACAGTTCGGTGGCACGTACATCTTTACCATTAAAAGGCGTTTGAGGTATTTTGTCTAATAAACACGATTCGCAGACGTCATATGAATTATGATCAAATCCGTCCAAGTATCCACTATTCGAAAGTATGGATATACGAGTCTTGTTAATGTGTCCCGGACGACAATGCCATAAATAAGTTTCATCTGTTTTACTCAATTTGAGCCTTTTGTTTGTCATGTTATATGTTTGAGATTCATTTATATTCAAAATATAAAGACCATTTTTAGGATCAGCAGTACATATCTCAAAATTATTTTTATAAACAAAACACCCAGTGTTTTGGAATACAAAAGTTTACCCGCATTGGGTCAAAAAAGATATAGAGATAATATTTCTAGTCAAACTAGGTACATAATAACAGTCTGATAATGAAAGTACATGCCCCGAGGGCTGTTCTAAAATATAGGTCCCTATAGCCAAAATAGCGACTCTGGTCCCATTTATAACTCGTAGGTCAATCTCGCCTGAAGCCAGTCTCTTGCTAATCTGCATATCCTGCACATCAGTACATATATGAGTACCACATCCATAATCAAAAATACAATTTTTAAAACTAAAAGTAGACATGTTTATTTCAATAACAAACATACCTGAAGCCGGAGCCTTGCCCGCCTTCACTTCCTTCATGTGCGCCTTGTACTCACGGCAATCAAGCTTCTAGTGACCTCGTTTGCCACACTATAGGCAGACATATTAGGATTTGTCCATTACCTTCCCATAAGACTTTGATGATTTGGCCATGCCCTTTATTTTCTTCTTCTTCACACCTCTAGAAGACTTCGGCCAAGTCTTAGCCTTCTGAGATGTCGAAGTGAAATTTGCCTCGCGCTTCTTGCCCTTCAGAAGCTTTGGCTCTGCCTCTTTCATAATTGCCATCAACTCTCCAAGAGTCTTCTCTTGGTTCATCATATTGTAGTTCATGATGAACCCGCCCCAGCAGTCGGGCAGATACTGTAAGATCAAATCTATGGAAGTCTTAGCCTCGAAGGTTATGCCCAGCTGACCTAGCTGTTTGATGTCAGTAATCATCGGAGACACATAGTGCTCGACAGATATACCCTCTGACATGCGAGAGAGAAAGAGCTTCTTCTGTAATTCATACTTTTTAGATCTAAGATTAGATCTATGAAGGTCCTTCAATTTCAAAATCATGTTGTAGGGATCCAATCCCTTGTTTTGACGATGAAATTGAGGTTTCATTGTGGCAAGCATGACGGACTGAGTAGTTGAGTTGTCATCATTGTGAGTCTTCCAAAGCTCATGATCGACAACCCGCTAATGTCTAGGCTCAGGCCCGAGAGGTTTGTCCATGACATAGAGCAACTTCTCAGCTCCCAGGATAATCCTGAGATTCATCTCCCAATCTGGAAAATTGGCGACGTTAAAGACATTATCGCCCATGACGATGTCTCTAACGCTAATCTTTCCAGTCATCTTGATTGCAATAGTCTAACTATTCAATCAACGATATCGGGTACAATCAAATGTAATGATTACTATAGTCCATTTATATAATCAACTACAAATGAAGTTATGGTACAATCAAAATTTAATACCGGCCACCCACTATTTTTCGCCGAGCCTCTAACCCTCTGTTGAGTACTCAGGAAACCCAGTTTCCTAGTGGGCTAGGATCCCGTTAAATAACATACAACCTTGACTTTGGCCAACAAGCTGTATGAAATTTAACTAGGTAGATCTCTAAGATCAATTTGATCTCATCCAATTCCTATATCCGGTAGGTGGACCTCCAAGTCCAAATATATATCCAATATATATATCCTAACCTTTTTTCCTCTGAATCAACTAAGCCCTGGCTTTGGCTCAACAAGGTTAATGATGCCAGTTAAGCGCGACCCATTGACAGTGGGAAAGCTTCGTAATCCACGTCGATGAACAAGAAGTGACCTTGACTTTGCCCAACAAGTCACAACTGCCCAAGACATGCGATATATAACAAAGCTTTCGGGGTTCAAACACATCTGCGATGGATAATGATCTTGACTTTGGTCAACAAATCAAAGCCAATCTTGGATCTTGAGAGAGAACCACTCAATGGAAGGAAAACGTTAATGTTAAAGTGAGGTTTTTTCACGTAAATTGGCATCCAATTTATTATCTTTGATTAGGTCTCATCATACACACTTAAGCATACATTCTAAAAGCATAATAAGGCGCGAATAAATTAATAATGATATGCGGATGGATATATAACAAACTTTGTTCTTAGAACAAATCTCTCAATTTATTCTCTCCCGCTAGCACTATACAAACTTCTACCCAATTACATAATACATTTAAGAAACCTCATTTACATTGAGGGAAATTTGTGATAAGAGAAATACAAAGAGTAAAGAGATAATAGGCTGGACACGCAGGTCCAATTTAATAAATTCCAAATTTATTACAACAATTTCCAAAATTTCCCCACCCTTCTAATATCCATCTGATATATATTATTCATACAAATACATCCAAGTATTCACACATAGCATGTTATCAATCAATCTAATCCAATTAATTAATCTTTAAATTAATGACCATCCTATATTCAAACAACCATTTGATTTGCGCGAGTCCAACTCGTTTAAGAATAATTACTCAAAGTACGTATTCTTGAATTATATCGAACTATAATTTTAAATCCAATTTAATTTGTATCCAATACTAATTCGTATTTAATTCTAAATTAAATAATTACACTTATTTTAGTGCCTTTTAGACTTAGATTCTAAATATAGTATAAGTGGGTCTCAAAGGCCCAATTAGTATCCAATACTATTTTAATTAAAGTCCAATAGGCTTTCAATTAATTCTTAAGGCATGAGCTTTGGCCAATATGGATCCAATCCAAGATGCCAAGGCCCAATAAGAAATCACCCTTTTGCCAAAAATCAATTTAGGCCCATTAGGCCCAATTAAATTATTAAAGGCTCAAAAGTTATATTTGGACTTTATGGAAATGGTTTTGGGCTCAATTGGATCCCATCCAATTGTCCAAAACCATGCTTGTCCCAACCAAGTCCATTAAGCCCAAATACAACAAATTAGCCCAATCCAATTTAAAGACTAATTTATTATTAATATAATATTCCAAATATCACATTAATTTTTATTAAAGTGTAATTAACATAATTAATCTATTAATCTAATATTTCCAAAACATTAATTAATCAAATTAATCATGCTTTAATTTTTAAATTCATGTCCAACACAATTGAAGCAAAATCAATCCATTAAACATGCTTAATCTCACGGCAATGGGCATAAAAAAACACTCAATTTGATTTCAATCCAATTAAATCAACATTCAATATTCATATTATGCCATAAACTTATCCAATGGTCTAATTAACAAAAAATCACCATGAGAAGTCTAGGGTTACATTCGGCTATTAGAAGGATTTTAGGAAAAAATAAATCTAATCAATTTTCTCAAATCCTATGATGCATAAATCCAATTCATCATTGTCAATAAACAACCAAACAACCAATTTTGAAAAAATCATACTCCAAGCACAAAATCCACAAATAAAGTCTATAAATCCTAAACTCAAATCATGCTTAGATAAGGCTTTGATACCATTGTTAGTGTCCTTGACATGCCCAAGGTCTCTAAGTCATGATATTGTGTGTGAAAGATCAAGTGAGTTTGCGGAAGAAACTTAGATTTAACGGATGCGATTCAAAACTTTCTTTGTATGTTGATGAAGCTCCAAGCTTTGTTGAATGAATCCAACCCAAGGGTGAGTTTCCCTATCACCTCACAAGACTTCTCTAAGTGCTAGCTTGTTTGATTTTGAAGCAAAATCAATGGAGGAGAAGAAGCAAGGCTCACGATAATGAGGGAGAAAATAGAGAGTTTTCGGTTTTTGAAATTTTATTTCCAAAATAATTACCAAAGTTGACTTTCCAAAAAGGTTCATATGTTTTTCCAAAAAACAAAACAAAAGCAAAGTGTGTTGGAGAAGTTTCATTAAAATCTCCCAATTATTTCCATCAACTAATGACTATTGATGTAAGTTTGTGGGTCTCACCACTTAAATTCAAAATTCAAGTTAGCTTGTTTAACACACTTCGGGCTCGGGCTCGTTTAATCTGATTAAAGGAATTTTCCGTCGCGACGTAATTAAATCCAATTTAATTAAATAATAATGCCTAGGAAAATTATTACGAAAGTCACTTACGAATTAATTCCAAATTAATTCGTTCGCCCGAATTAAAATCCAATTTTAATTCCGCATTGAAATCCGATTTCAATTAATATATCCAATATATTATTTAATCGATTAATTCCAAATTAATCTAGTTCTCTCTTCTATTCAAATTTTATCCCAGATAAATTCTTGCCGTAATTAATCATAGATTAATTTTCTCTCTCTCTTAATTAATCCCAATTAATTATGTTCGAGTCAATGTCATCGGTGAATCTTTGGGAAGCGACCCAAGAGATCCCTGGATATGTTGGCAGTAAATCCGGTTGTCGGACTATCCGACACGTCCGTACCGTGTACCACGTTATCACAGATTTACAAGACATGGTTGGCTTCTAACAAAGCATTGTGCCTACCAAATTCTCCAGAAATATTCAACGAAGAATATATAATCTATATCAGGAATAATATACTATGTATTGCGTATTACGATCCAGTATCCGCTGTCACATGCTAGGCCTGGGGCTGGAATTATGTCTGCCCCATATGTTGATAAAAATCTAAGGTCCCAAGATCAAATCAAGACATGAAAACATGCATGAATACATCAACGGAGGTAGCGGAATACTCACAGTGATCGGTTATGTCGATTGAAGACGAATCATGTCCAAAAACGCACTGCCTTGTAAGCCCACTGCAGCAGTCCATGCTCACTGTCTTGGCAGTTTCGGGTCTCAAAACGAAGCTCCAAACTCCATCGGATGAGTCCCGCCTCATGGTCGAACCTCCCTACCACCTTCGCAAGACTTGTAAGTGTGCTAGCACTTGATTTCTCACCATGAGAAACCACTCTTGGCTTCCCTTTGTTCACGCCATTTCTGGTTCCAAACCAGTGAAGATTTTCTTCATTTGGGCGTGAGAGAAGAGAGCATTTTGAGAGAGATAAAATTGTGTTTGTTAAGTTAAAATGATTTACCAAAAATCAATTTATATTTATGCCATAATTTTATTAAATTAATAATAAAATTATGACACAAAACATGCAATGGCTTAGAGTGTCAAACACTCAAACTCCATGCAATGACATTGAGTGCAATGTACACAATCTACATGCAAAGCATTAGATGACATGTGTCATGTGGGCCCCACACGTTTCCAAATGAAGTGGGCCCACGTGCACTCACGCGTTCGGGTTCGATATTTCCGAAATACCGAGCTTACGTCGCGACGTTAATTCAATCGAATTTAAATAAATAATTGCGCCTGGCGAAATTATTATTTACGTCGCTAACGAATTAATTCTAAATTAACTCGTTTGCCCGAATTAAAATCTGATTTTAATTCCGCGTCGAAATCTAATTTCGTCTAATATATCGAATATATTAATACATCGATTAATTCCAAATTAATCGTTCTCTCTCTATAGACGACATTTTATCCCGGATAAAATATCTCCGTTATTAATCCTAGATTAATTTTCTCTCTCTTCTGTATAATCCCAGATTATTCAAGAGTGCGAGTTGTGCGTCATCGGTGGATTATCGGGAAGCGACCCATGAGATCCCCGGATAATCTGGCAGTAAATACGGTCGTCGAGTACCCGAATCACGTACGTACCAAGTACTACGTTCTACCGATTTACGAGACAAGGTCGACTCCTAGCAAAGCGCCAAGTCTACCTAATTCTCCAGACATATCCATTAAAGAATATTAAGATCTGTATCAAGCGTAGTATACTAATGTATTGTGCATATCGGCCCAGTATCGGATAGTCACGTGCTAGGGCTGGGGCTGGATAAGTGTCTGCCCCGTCCGAAACACATATCGGATGTCTGGTAACTAGTCTCTATAATCGGATATTCATGACTGGTCATAATATCACGATTGGATGCGCATCTCTTAAGAGCACTAATACCGTATCCTGCGTGACATCATCTCCACTATGACTGGAGTGATACTTCCGTCTTGACATCACATCCAATACACTACGATTCTCAATATACCCGGCATTGGCGTACACAGAACCGGTTACAGTCCTAGACGACCTCAACTAAAGTATATCGATTGTCGTAAGCATTAGCGATGTAAGTCTCAGGTTAAGACTATACACACCTACCTTGATTTCGGCCTCCCATAGACACATATTCATAATACCAATGGGATTCCGAGGGGTCTATCCAGAGCGAAGCTGTTTCCCGTACCATCGGTGAAACACGACCTCCTATCGCACTTGCATAAGTATCCAACACTTATATATATGAGAAACTATGCCGTTGTGTCCTCACAACGCACACAAGTGCAATACTAGCCTATTCCGCATTATCGATGTCCAGTCTCGATAATACTACGGCTAGGGATATTCAATGATTAATCCTTCGTGGACTGATACTGTCTCATATCATCTCAATCCAGGAACTAATCATAGGGACCTCTCTTCATTTATATATCTATGGTGATCTAATCACAAATGATGAGAGTGCAATTTCCTTATTACATAGTTAATTTGCTACAACAACACAATGATCTGTGCAAATAGTGACGCTATGGGTCATATTATCCAACAATCTCCCACTTGGCACATAGCCAGTCACTCGAGTGTCTAACACCCGAACTATGTACAATTCGCTCAAATTGCTGAGGAAAGGTTTTCGTCAGCGGATTTGCTTAATTATCGTCTGACGCGATTTACACGATCATCACATCGCCACGATGTATGATCCGAACGAATCAGATGATATAGAAGTATATATCTGGATCGTCGATGAGACCTTTAATTCCTTAGCTTGTGCTGACGCCTAGCTCAGCTGCTAACAGAACTATATCTAATCTAATTAGATTCACTTTCGACCAAAAAGACTTCTATTGCTGCCTCAGCTGCAGCAATAATCCGCAATCGTTGTTTATTCGGCAACAGTTATCTTGCTAGGAAGATTTCCAGCTCACTGTCCCTGTTATTCAAACTTTATAGTACCGTAGTATTTTAATTGTTTGGAAACTTGCAGTAGTGATCCCAGTCACTTCAAGTTCTCCATCTCCATAGTTTAAGACAACATCTTTAGTTCTCTCAGATACTAACAGATGTTCTTAATGTTCAATCCAGTGACTATCACTTGGATTGACCCATTGTGACTCCATATGCTCGAAGCGTATGAGACACCAATACAAGTACATTTTAAATGTACAATTTCCCAGAGAGTGTTAACCAACTCCAAATCTATCCCAGTAGATCTTTATTCCTGAATAAAGGTTGTTACTCCCCAGAATTCTACGGAGAATTTCTATTGAAAGAATATGTATGAAAGCCAGCTTTCACCAATTGCTTTATGGGAATTTCATTGTCAGTGCCCTCTCCCACTAACCTCCTTATATACACAAGAATTATTCGTTTTGAGTTAAATCATAAACCATTATGATTATTCAAAACGTCAGTTCCAAGAACCTTATGCTTGCATCAATCCAAACATGGATCGAATAACCCGCAAACCTTGTTTGTCGGTTATATAAAATCGTCAGGATGTTGTAAACATCCTCCAAAAGGTTTCCTTTTCAGGAAAGCGATTTTGATTTGTAACTGACATATTTCATAAATGAAATATACAGTTATCAACAAGCATCTTCAAAATGGACTTACCATGGCAACTGGTAAAAGGTTGAACCGTTATTAACACAATGTTGATAACGATACCTTTCCGTCAAAAGCCTAGCTTTGTAAGTTGGTATGTTGTCATCCATGTATGTCTTCCTTGAAGACGTATAATGTACCATAGGCACAACGCCTTGTGGTACAACAACTAGAATCCATAATAGTCGTTATACATGGAATCATTTCGGACTCATGGCACTTTGCCATAACAGAGTCGATACCTCGTATCACTTCCTCATAACGTAGTCGGATGGTACACCTCCATAAGATTGACATCTTAATGAGGTTAGATCAGAAACCCATACCCTAGGTTGTTTTCTGACTCTATCCGATTTCTTGTGTATTTGAAGATTAATGGTACAGATTCATCATAGATGAATTATTTGTGTTCCATTAAGGACTTCGTGTATGAATAGTATTACTCCGATTTTCATTGAGTATCACTATCCTCCCACTGACACTGCATATCGGTATTCCTCTCAGGAAACGGCATGGTGAGCAACAATCACATTGTTCTCATGTGGGATTTTATAAGTACTATACTTATGGTTTCCCTTAGGATAACCTATATTGGCACTAATCCAATTTGGGTTCTTAGTTGGTATCATCCAAACTTTATGCCTGGCATACCCAA